>PITA01004014.1:0-129679 GCA_004023965.1 Spilogale gracilis
CACCCACCACCACTCTCCCCCTACCACTCCCCCACATCCCTCCACCAGCACCGCCCCCACCACCACTCCCCCCACCGCCCGACGCCAGGCCCTGGGCCTCTCCTGGTAAGATGGAAAGAAAGGAAAAAAAGGGAAGAGCTGTGACCAGCTGCGACCAGAGGGTCGGTGGCGCCGAGGGGACCCAGAGGGCGGCTTACAGGGGGGTGGGGTGGAGGGGTGACATCTGGCCTTTTTAGAGAACATTTTGACTTTTCAAAGACTTTCATCTCCGCTCATTAGATTCTAACAGGTCATCGAGGTGTGTTGTTCAAATTATTTTTGAAAAGTATGAGAATGCTGCATGTTCTCGGTGTAATTCTACACCACCAAACGCGCTCGGCTCTGTCTAGAAGCTGGGGTGGGGGGGCTCCGTGAGACGGCTCCGGGTCTCCCCGCGCGAAGTGCCCCCGCGCTGTAGAAGCCGCAGTCGGCCTCCACTCCTCATTTCTGGAGACTCCGGCCGACTTCTGGGGGGCTAGCGCTCTCCCGAGGCACCCCGGGCGGTGTTCTAATGGGGGCTCTCCCGCGGGACTGGGAGGCATTGGGGGCAGGCACGAAGTTACAGGGGGGAATAGGGAACAAGCTGTCTCTGGCGCCTTTGTCGTTCCCAAGTGCTCCAACTAAGTCACTACAGTCACTAAGGCCCTTTGGAGGCTTGGTTCACACTCTCAGGCCGCGGGCACCCACGTTCCGCACTAAGTGCAGTCCGCAGACCCGGCCAGTCCCCGCAGCCGACCCGCAAACACGTCGCCTCTGTGTCTAGGGAAGGTGATGCATTTTATTCTCGCCTCAGAATCGCCCTCTGATTTCACATGTCTGACACCAATTCTTCTGTCCTCAACGCTGTGAACGATTTGTGCCTTCACTTGAGATTCGCTTTCACAGATAGGCTCCGGGGGCGTGCCTAGGTGGGGGAGGAGGAGAAAACCAGAGGTTCTCTCCGTTGAGTGTGGGCCTGTATGCCTGTGTGTTTTAACCTCTGCAGAAAAAAGGGGGGATTTTCCAGTGACTAAATTAGAAATAAATTAACAGCTCAGAATGAGTAGATCATTCCTTCCTCTCAAACAAGGGATGATTAGGTAAAACTCAGAGTGGGTTTTTTTTTAAGATTTTATTTATTTGACAGAGAGAGATCACAAATAGGCAGAAAGGCAGGCAGAGAAAGAGGGGGAAGCAGGCTCCCCGCTGAGCAGAGAGCCCACCGTGGGACTCGATCCCAGGACCCTGAGATGGTGACTTGAGCTGTAGGCAGAGGCTTAGCCCTCTGAGCCACCTAGGCTCCCAAAACTCAAGAGTTTTAATACAGGATTTTTGTCTTTAATAATAGGGGAGAAACAGAGTAACAGAAGAATATTAGTCTTGCTGAGTCGAAGCATCCTGCTAAAGTTTTGTTTTCATTTGTTTGTTTGTTTGTTTGTTAGTGGTCACATCAGGGAATGGCCTGTAGTCTAGATGAAATTATACAGGTGTGGATTGTTGTAGATTGAAAGTGTGGCATTTGGCTAAGAGCAAAGGGATTAGTGGCCATCAGTGCACAAATGAAAATGTCTTTAATAGCTACAAGAAACCTGAGTCTCATCTACAGCCTCTGAGGTTTTTTTCTAAAGCCACTTCCTGTTTTAAGACAACTTGTAATCAACATAACTTTTGTTTATTAGAAAATTATGTGTGTCCTATATCAGAATCTAAGGTATTAAAAAAAAATGTGAGGTCAACTGGTATAGGTTTGACCACCTTATAAAACAAGAAACACTTTTATTTTCCTGTCACAAGCTCCCATAAGTCATGTGTTCGTTGCCACCATATTTATCCCAATTAACTAAAATCATACGTATTTCATTTCAAATGAATTCATACAGAAAACCTAAGGCTTTGAAGTATAGTAGTCAGTCAAGCTTTATAGAAAAATAACATGGGGGTACATATCAGGAACTATTCAAATGTGCATGATACCCTTTTAACACATAACCCCTCTTGGGGAATTACTAAAGAAATACTTAAGCTGGAATGGTTTCACAGTCTTTTGAATGGATGATTGTTCACAAAAGAAATCATCACATGCCCACTATATTGCAGTGGCCTCCAGTGAGCTTCACCTCTCCATATTTATGTCCTTTTGTAGTTCTTTCTCCCACTGAAGGGTAAGTCATAAAGACAGTGCAACTTCTGCCTTAGTTTCCGGGAAGGCTCGCTTTGGGGGAGGCTAGCTGCCATATTGTAAGGATCCTCAAGGAGCTCCCATGGGAAGCCCCACACGGAGCAGAAATTGTGATCCAAGTCTGTGAACCACCTTGAAGCCGATTCTGCTGGCCTAGTTAAGCTTTCAGAAAACAGTAACCTCAGCCAACATCTGACTGCAAACCCACTGGAGACCCAGAGTCAGAACATCACAACGGAGCAACTCCTAAATTCCTAACCTGCAGAGACCAGGAAATAATGGGAGGTTGGCATTGTTTTAAGCCACTAAGTTTTGAAGTGATTTGTTGTGCAGAAATCGATAGCTAATACTTAACTGCATGTTAATTTGATGACTATTGCATAGTTATCAAAAATAAGGTACCACTTACCACTTTCCCTCTCCATGCATTCACTCTGTCATTAAAATATTACCTCAAGAATTTCTAAATTATTTCACATCATACTATGTCTACTATTGCTGCCTTCTGCTGGGTCATCACACCACCTTCCTTATCTGGACTAAAATGGCCATCTAATTAGTCACTCTGCTTTGATTTTTGCTTTCCTAAAATCCATTCTCTCTGTAGGAGCCAAAGTGATCCTCATAAAGTAGCAATTAGATCATGCTACCTTCCCCTGCTTCACCCCTTCAAAATGGTCTTATTGCACAAGGAGTAAAACTGAGACTCCGTGGTCTATAAACCCCTATAAAATCTGGCCTTCGCACTGTCTTTTACTCTTCACTCTTTTACTCTCTGTCTCATTGTTAATGCTCAGTAATGAGCTGAAGGCATTTTTCTGGGCTCAAACAAGCCAAGCTTTGGCCCTTGCTATTCTCCGTACCTAGAACACTCTGTCCCCAGATCATTGCAAATAATTACCTACATTGAAGTAGGATTAAAAGGCTACCGATAGTTACGTTCTTGGGCTGGTAAAACTCTTTTTTTTCCTCATGATGCTTTTACCTTTTGACTTTCTAGCTCTCATATAAGACCTTCACTGGGAATTTTCTAGAAGACCTTAACTGAAAATGGCCCCCATGTGTAGTTTGTATAATTCACTGCACTCCATTCTGCTGGATATTTTCCAAGAGGAAAATACCCAGAATTATCCACTGGGACCCCCTTTCAAACATGAACTATTACTGGACCAATTCTGATATCCCACATTCTGTTTCCAAGACAGAAAGAAGACATTTTCATCCTGGCCATATTTATGGAAAGTTCTTATAAACATTAAACCTTTGCCATTCTAGAAATATTTATTAATATGCCAATTAAATGCAAAGCACTTTGTTGGATGTCATAGAAGTAAACCAAGACATTTACTCATATAGTCAACCTTTACCCACTTCCCAAAATGATTTGGAATAGCTTACAACAAGAAAACATGGAGGGATGCCTGGGTGGCTCAGTTGGTTAAGAGTCTGCCTTCAGCTCAGGTCATGATCAGGGTCCTGGGATCGAGACCCACATCACACTCTCCACTCAGCGGGGAGCCTGCTTCTCCCTTTCCTTCTGCCTGCTGCTCTGCGGGTTTGTGTTCTCTCTGTCTCTCTGTCAAATGAATAAATAAAATCTTTAAGAAGAAAAACATGGAAGAGGGAAGAGGAAGGGGGATGAAGAAGAAGAAGAGCAGAAAGAGAAAAAGCAATGGAGCTAGTGAAATACGAACAAAACTAGAAAGCTATGAACAAATAGTAGAATAATACCATGAGAATCAACATCCCTGATATAAGACACGGGCATAAATAATCAAAGGAATTAAAGAAAAGCTTGAGCATCCTAAGGAACGCCAATGGGACATTGCCCCCTTGACTGGTACAAGCATTACATCGTGACAATTCCAACAATTGTGTGACAATTCCCAGGGCACTGTCGCAACGCATACCCATGAAGATCTGCTCTGATTCCACAAAGATCCATCCCAACCTGACCGCCAGGGAAAGGCAGTGTGACGTACTGGTTAAAAGCACGGACTTTAGAGCTGAGGGTTAATCCCAGCCCTTGACATTGGTCAACTTACCTAACTGTAGTTTCTCATCTGTATAATGGGGATGATAATCATATTGGACTGGGAGCATTGAGGTAAGAAAGGAATTGATGCGTTAATACATACAATGCCCTTAGATCAGTGCCTGAGGCACAGCAACTATTCTGATAGCATTACAATCTCCATATGGGGAAAAGGAAGTAATCAGATGGACTGCTTACCAATTTAATGCTTGGAATGAATATACTAAGTTGGGCAATTCTTTTTAAGTGATGGCTTTTAGTGTGGACATCCTAGTTATGCGTATAGTTCCCATTTAGCCTAAATTTCCACGTTTTTCAGGAATTCAGAATCAGGAATCCAGAAAGGATCTGACACATTGACCATTGAACCCACCTGCAGCTAAGACAATTGAGGCCAGAGTGGGGGTGGGGATATGCCACCACGGCTCCAAAACAAGACCACTAGAATCCAGAATGAATTCTTGGATCTCTGCTCTTTCCACAAGTTGTTGGAACTTGGAGTGGGACTGCTTAAAAAATACTCTCGGCCTTCTAATGTGTCAAGAACTTATTAATTCAATATTTCTTTGTGTTCTACTATGGTAGAAGCAATGCTGGATGCTTAGGATAAAATGGTGAGGAGGAAGTCTGATTACCATGCTTCTGAAGATCACACTCCAGCAGGGAATGCAGACAAATGATCAAATGATCATGGACACAGATGCTGATTACAAGTGTGGAAATGTCTACACAGTCTACATGGTCTTAAGAACACATTTAATTTAGTAGAGGAATTTAGCCCAGTTAGAGAAGGCTTTCCAAGGGAATGGCAACTGAACTTCAACTGGGCAAGAATAAGGGAAGGAAAGAAGAGTGCTCCAGATGGAGCGATCACCAAGACCCCTGTAACAGGTGGAAGACCAGAGGGCCAGAGGGACTGAAGCAGTGGCAGTAAGGGACAAGGGGGTACAGGCACGATGAGAGCAGAGAAAGAGGTTGGGGTCAGGTCGGTGCAGCCCTTCAAGATCAGTTTAAAGATTCTGATTTTTATCTTAAATGGGAAACTGGGGTGCCTGGGGATGGTTCAGTCAGTTGAGCATCTGCCTTCAGCTCAGGGTCCAGGGCTCAAGCCCCATGTCCATCAGGCTCCTTGCTTAGTGGGGAGTCTGCTTCTCTCTCTCCCTCTGCCTGCTGTTCCCCCTGCTTGTGCTCGTGCTCTCTCAAATAAATAAATAATCCTTTCTTTAAAAAATGGGAAACTATTATAGGGTTTTAGTCAAGGGGCTGACATGATCAAAATGTCCTTTTTAAAGGATGGCTTACTGTAGTGTGCTGATCAAAGAAAGACACTAGTACACAGACACGGGGAGGTTCCTAGGGTGGCGTCAGGGTAAATGAAAAAGTGTGGATGGATAGATTCAAGATATACGGGCAATAAGATGAGTAGAACTTAGTTAGACCACAGGGTTTGGGGAGAGGAAACGGGGGGCACGATGTCATGCCTGTCGTCTCTGAGTTGCAAAATGGATGACTAGGGAGTGGTGTCATGAACTAGAAGAGAGGATAGTGAAGGGAAGCAGAGGAGAGGTACTGAGCCAGGTACAAAATTTAAGGAAACGTTTCTAAAGACTTCAAATCCATTTAGTTTAGGGTTCTTTTTTAAGTATTTTATTATGGCACACAGGATAGAATATGGTACAGTGTTGTTACTTCAAGTAATTCTGAAACCAACCATTTCCATTCAGCTATAAGTTACTTTTTTTTACATGTAATTTGCTTATCATGTGTAGCATTCCATATTTAATGAACACAAATGTGAAAAGCTTGGTTTCTGAGGAGACTCATCTTTACAGAAGCCAGCAATTAAAATCTTCATAGTTTAAACCCATAGCATCATGATAAATAAAGAAATTATTTTATCTATTGTGTGGTGACATATATTTATCTAGAAATAGTGTGAAGGATTAGAAATTTAAACGGAGACCACTTTGCTCTCAAGTTCGATTCGCCCACCTTTTTGAAAGTCATCTGAAGAACAAATGTTGAACATGAGCTGACAAAGCAATTGTGTAAGAACAGAGGCAGAAGAGCGGATAACCGGTAATTTCATCTACATTCCACATCAAGGCCAAGTGCAAGAGCTTTCATGACTTCACGAGCAACAGAGAGGATGAATGGGATGTGTTTCTGATGCAATGGCCAACCAGACAGAGCTACCCCTGAAATCCAAATATTTCCCAATAAAGACATGCAGAGCAATGAAACATACAGGTATATAATCTCCTCCCTCTACTAACTGGTAACAATTTCATTATCTGTTATCTGTAGTTTTTTTTAAAGTTTAAAGTGGGTAGCATCAAATGTTTTTACTTGAGGCAATAGAACCAACCTGCTAACACACTGAGTCATGAGCTCAGGATTGCAGGCAACATGTTCGCAACAGCAAATAGTCTTTGATATTCCTACTCTCTCCAGGCAAAATTATACATGAAAAAAAAGATATTCCTTCTAATTATACCAGTTGCTTGGGTTTCCACTTCTGCCCATGATATTTGGACTACATTAAAATAGCGTGATTATAGTAATGGATGGGTGGGATTCATATTCTAGATACATTGCTTTCATTATTAAGTCACCTATGTACCACAAAAGGTATATGGTTCGTATTATACCACTGCCTCCAACAAAGCCATTTCCAATATTATATAGTACCTTTTATGGGGCAGGATATATTGCGAATGATAAAAGAAGAATCCTAGAAACTCCCATTTACTCAAGTTTATTATCAGCAAAATTTTTGAGGGGAGAGATTTCATGACTGGTCCCGAGCTAATGGTATCCCTCAGAATTATCAATTAGGGGAGAAAAATCCATTATAACTGTTAAAATTGGGAGAGTTAAAAAAAATTTGGAGATCGATAGTCCGGTTGGCTTATATGGGTACTTTTAAGATATTTTAATTAAGTCAACAACCACAGCGAGAAATGTCATTCAGTGTAACTTTATTTACTATTTATTGCACATGATTCGAGGTCTTTAATTTCTAACCACCAAAGGTTCGAAGGACTATTTTTACTGTGAAGTTTGATGTTAACATTAGTGAATTCATTTATTCATGTTGGTTTTTATTGTAAACATCTGAATTATTCACATCGCCACAGACCCTGAACTCATATAAGCGTGGACCATGCACAGGTTGGCAGCAGGCCAGTAAGCCACTCTGCAAGCAAACGATACTCTGCATAAGGAGAAAAGTCATAGCACAACATGGAATGTCCAACCTAAGTCATCTCTGAATTATACATATATTGACTTCTTAATTCATATAGTATCTGGAACTCAACTGGTTGGTTGGTGATGGGGTTGACCTGATTTCGGGAGATATCTTCCCGGAAGGATTCAGGACAGAGGAGCTCAATCTTTCTTTTTAGTTGCTTGATCTTCCCCGGTACCTTCGTCTTTTTTCTCCTCCTCCTCCGCTTCTTTGGTTTCTTCTCCTTCTTCACCTTCACCTCCTTCTTCTTCCTCCTTTGCCTCTTCAGATTCTTCCTTGGCAGCTTTAACATAAAAAGAAAATGTACAAACTCCAACTGTCAGAAGGCTTCCCCCAAACTTCTCAGCTCCTCCCCCCCAACACACACTCGATTGACGGTGCTGGCCACGGAACTCGCTGGCCACGGAACTCGCTGGCCACGGGACTCAATACCTTCTTCTTAGAAGAAAGCCCAAAAAGCAAAGCATTATTAAAAAAAAACAAAAAACAAAAAACAAAAACTGTTTTTGTTCTTAAGGCCACCAAACGGCTGGGTCACATAGATTTTTTTAAGTTTAATAAGAATAAAAAGACAGCAAGAGGAGGATATTTTGAAATGTTATCTTTGAAAAGCTACCAAGCTTTTTGAAGGAACAGCCAATTTGAGAAATCAGGTACTTACGAAAGGTTTGTCAGAAAACTAAAGGTATCGGTTCAGATTCTAGAGTCATATATGAATACGACTTCCTTGGCAGAAGCCATTTCCCTTAGCCGCCTCCTAGCAAATACCCATGCCCTGATTGCACTTGACCTTGGAGGGATTTCCTTTTTACCATACCTTCTTCCTCTTCAGCTCCTTCCTCTTCAGCAGCCTCTTCCTTCTCCTCCTCCTCGGCTTCTCCTTCAGAGGGGGGTTCATCCTTGGCTTCCTCGACCTTTGCAGCCTCAATGGTCTCCTCCACCTCGATCTGCTCCTCCTGGACATGGCTGGTGTAGTAAGACGGGAAGGAGCGGGCAGACATCAAGTAGGAGCTGGTCTGTAACCCACCATAGGCAGATCGGCCGAAGACCTGAGAGCTCTGGGAGTAGCCGCTGGTGATACTTCCCACGCTGGTGAAACTGAGTCGGGTCTCCTCGCCTTCCAAGAGTTTCCTGGGAATCAGGGACACAGGAAGTGTGTTGAATAATTTGTCTGCTCTGAGCCCACTACTCACCCTCCTCCCCTAAAGGAAAAGGAGAACAAGAACAGGGCTGGGAATTATCAAAACTTCACGACTGGGGATGTTGTACCTGACACCAGGAAACCAAACCAAACCAAACCAAACCAAACCAAAAACACCAGAAAAACAAACTTAAAATAGCTCTGATTTAAAATGTAACGAGAAATTAAGAATATAACTCTTTATGACACAGGGTCAGATTCTTCTGTATGTATTTGTCTAAATACCTTCATAGGAAAAGCCAAAAAGCAAACAATATTTCAAAGGACTATTCTGACTCAATATAAGTAACAGCTGGTTTTCTTCCTAAACCTGAATGGCTGCTACCAGCCCACTCTGTTTTTACCTGTAAGCTGCAATCTCAATGTCCAAAGCCATCTTCACATTGAGGAGGTCTTGGTATTCTTTAAGGTATCGAGCCATTTCACTCTTTGTGGTTCTCAATTCATTTTCTAATTTGTTGATTGTGTCCTGTTGGAGGACAAAAAAAATCCAGCCATAAATCCTGACTGCTATCATTTCATTGTAGCACAACTGCAAAGGCCTAACCTACTTAAAACCAAAGTGCACCCCATAGATAAAATCTCCCCTAAAGCAACTGCCTTTTCTCTTTTTTAGCCTTTCCTTCCTTGCACTAAAAAAAAAAAAAAAAAAAAAAAAAAAAAAAAAAAAAAAAAAAAAAAAAAAAAAAAAAAAAAAAAAAAAAAAAAAAAAAAAAAAAAAAAAAAAAAAAAAAAAAAAAAAAAAAAAAAAAAA
The DNA here is from genome assembly GCA_004023965.1 of Spilogale gracilis. Lineage (NCBI taxonomy): Eukaryota > Metazoa > Chordata > Mammalia > Carnivora > Mephitidae > Spilogale > Spilogale gracilis. The sequence continues at coordinate 9,441 of PITA01004014.1, forward strand.
AAAAAAATCCAGCTCAGGAAACATGAAGTGAAAACAAAAAGATATTAAAAAAAAAAAACTGATAGAAGAAAATTTCGGTTTTTTTCCTTTTAATTACTACAGTCTACAAAAAACTTTGTTTCATAGTCATTCCTTAACTTTATCCAGGTCACCTGCAAGAAATTACTCTATTTCTTTACAGAACTAGGAAGTAGCTAGATAAAAAAAATAGTAATAATTGTATCTAAAATATTTTTATGTATTTATATATTATTTGTTAGATAAAAATTGTAATAATTGTATTTTAAATATATTTTTTTCTATGTACCTATATTACTTTTTTTCCTATCCAGAAAATGGAAAGCCTTAACATGAAATGCCTTCTTGCAAGCATCATCACCTACCATTTGACTGCATTCCTGTCTACTTAAAGGCAAGGAGTGGTTGTTAAAACTAGTCTTGGGTATGATTGGTCACAGGTACCCTTCAGAACTCATGGAAGCTATCTCCTGTATTTATTAAGCACGGTCCGATCTGTACTGCACAATGACTTGTGGTTAACGAAGGGCATTAGACGGGCCAGGCCAGAGGCAACGCCCAGCTCCCACCCCCGCACCCACTACACCACCCCAGGCTTGCAGGGCTGGGCAGCTTGAATGCGGAGCCAGACTCAGCCGCACCCAGCACGTCCCCTCAGACTGCAGTGGCGCCCCCACCCCGCCCACGCGGTCTCGGAAGAAGCAAGTTCCACTCCAAGTCCTGCCTCCACTTTCTGGGCGCGCCCTCCGCGCTCCACCCTCCCCTACCCCACCCCCACGACTTGCCCCCGCGGCTCCCTCCCGGCCCCCCACTGTGTTTGCACGGCGCCGTACCTGCATAGCACTAATGTCGGCGTTCTGCTTGTCCTCCAGCTCCTGCAGCTGCTTCTCCAGCGCTTCGTTCATGCCCCGGCATGCTTCGATCTCCAGGGTCTTGGCCTTGAGCAGGCGGCGGCTCTCGGACACCTCGTCCTTGGCGGCGCGCACCGCGTCGGTGTTCTTGGCGGCGCTCTCGGTCAGCACGGTGAAGCGGCTCTTGAACCACTCTTCGGCGTTCTGCATGTTCTTGGCAGCCAGCTTCTCGTACTGAGCACGGATGTCCTTGAGCGCGGCAGAGAGGTCGGGCTTGGAGGACACGTCCATCTCCACGGAGATCTGTGCGTACTGGATCTGCGCCTGCAGCTCGGCGATCTCCTCTTCGTGCACTTTCTTCAGGAAGGCGATTTCGTCCATCAGACTGTCGATGCGTTTTTCGAGCTCCGCGCGGGCGAGGGCGGCCTCGTCGGCTCCCTTGCGCGCCTCCATCAGCCGGCCCTCCGCGTCCTCCCGGCTCAGCACCTCCTCTTCGTAGCGCGCCTGCAGGTTGCGCAAAGTCTCCTCCAGCCCTTCGCGCTCGCCCTGCAGCGCCTGCTTCTCGTTGGTGGCGTCTTCCGCCGCCAGGCGCAGGTCGCGGATCTCCTGCTCGTACAGCGCCCGGAAGCGGGAGGGCTCGGAGTGCTTCTGGCGCAGCACCAGCAGCTCGGCCTCCAGCACCTTGTTCTGCTGCTCCAGCTCGTGCACGCGCTCGATGAAGCTGGCGAAGCGGTCGTTGAGGTCCTGCAGCTGCGCCTTCTCCTGGGTGCGGATCGACTTGAGGTCGTTGCTGATGGCGGCTACCTGGCTCAGGTCGAGGTTCTCGAGACTGGGCATCAAGGAGCCGGAGCTGGAGGAGTAGCTTCGGCGCACGGACAGCGAGGAGGAGACCGGCGCCGAGTAGCTGGAGTAAGCGGAGCGCGCCGTGCCGTAGCCGCTGCGCACGCTGGAGATGTGCACCCGGGGCGTCTCCACGTAGCGCCGCTTGTAGGAGGTCGAGTAGTACGGCTCGTAGCTGAAGGAACTCATGGTGGCGGTCGGAGCCCCTCTGGCCCGCGGCGGAGATGGGGGCCTAGAGAGAGAGAGAGAGAACGGGGGAGAGAGGGAGAGGGAAAGGGGGATGGCTGTGTGCGGCTCGGCGCGGTCCTGCCACCCCTATTTATACGCGGGGAGCATTCTGACGCAGCCTGCGATCGATCACGGCGCGCGGGGCCGGTGGGGGCAGCGCGCTGCTGCAGCCAAGGGGAGGGTTCTGCGCAAAAGGGAAGGCGGGGGGAGCGCCAGGCAGCTCCGGCGCGGCTGCGCTCGTCCTTTACACTTGTCTCCGAGGCCCTGGATTTTTCCCTGAGACCCCTACCCCTCGCTAATTCCCTTCCCCAACCCTCTCCCCCCCCCATCCTCGCTATTCCCTTGACCCCGTACCACACGGGCGCCGTGTCCCCAGTAATGGGTTCTCACTCCCCACTGACACCTTAGCCTTCCTATCCCCGGGACCTCGGCGACACCATTCCCCGCCACTCGCCCCTTGCCCGCCGGGGGCCTCTGCCATCATCCGCCTTGGGGTTTAAGATGCCAAAGCAGTGCCTCTAGAGCTTTCAAATAAACTGAAAAATTTAAGCTTGCATGTATAAGGCCTATATGGGAGGAAAGTTTTACATTTCTTTGTAGCTGTTTCTGGCACTTTCTTTAGTTCATCGCCTTCTTCCAGGGATTTTTCTTTTTCTTTAGTACGCTGCTTCTGCGCGCGCGCACACACACGAAACTGCGGCACTGCAGGTGTTGGTTTTAGTGTTTCTAAACCTTTACAGCAGTTAGTATAAACCTTTCAGTGTTCCTAGATTTTACCATTTCAAGCATGTAGGTGTGTGGTGGGTGGGGGGTGTTAAAGCATGTAGGTGGGGGAGCGCCGGAGAGCAGAGAATGAGTTTGAAACTTAACCCCGGGAGGGGCGGGGACGGAAACCGACTTGCAAAGGCAGCCGCGCGAGCTCTGCAGCCCGGTCCTGCAGACTGATCCACGCTGCCTGTGTCTTCTTCATCAAACTAAATTCCCGCTTGGACACCACCAACTCCGACACACTAAAAGCTCCTTTTCCTCTTCTTACACCTTGTAGCTTCCAACCTGATGATTTCCACAGCCGGGCAGGTGGCTGATTGTCAAAGGAGGAGAGCTCAGATCCGAGATCTCTCGTTCTGGGGCGATCAGCAAACAGCCGCCTGATTCTTCCCCCAGTTCTCTCTAATAATTAAATGACAGATACAGTCAGACATCCATGGATTTTCTTTAGGAAACACCTCAATACCTAAATAGTGTGCTCGCCGTAATGCACACTGATACCGCCCTGCGGTTTGCAGAACATTTCATACACATGATGCTGGGGAGTCCTTCTGGTTCTTGGAGGGATTGCAGAGATTTCCGTAGGATAACTAAGATTTTTCTCCACAAGCACTTGGTTTCGGCTTAATTTAAGGGAAGCATTTGACGTACAACTTCCTGATTTATTTAATAGCAAACTAAGGGGAACCATGCTAACAGTTTTCCAAATAGAAAAGCGGGCGCCGCTTTCCCGGTGAGGCCGGCTGAGAGGGTGTAGCGCCGGCATCCAGTACCACGCCTGCTCCCAGAGGTAGTGCGCTCCGCGCCCGCCAGGAGGGTGGGACTCTGGGGTTCTTTGCAGCTCTAAAAAAATCCCTGCGTTTCTGATACCCCACACTTTTCGTGTGGTAAAGAGAAAGACTGCAGTCGAGAACTTGCATAGGGTCTCTAAACAACATAGTCTCAAGTAATGCACCTTTAGAAACATGAACATTTGTGGTTTAATCTATCAAGAGGTCCGTTCACATCAATCATTCTAGGATTTCCAGGCTGAGCTGAGGCTCTCTTGGGTTTGGCTTGTCCCTGACAGATGTGTCACTACCCTTAATCTGATGACTTCCTATAGCCCACACATCCTTGGCCTTCCCATTCATAGGTGAGCCAGCAGTGGAAAAGGTTTCTCTGGGGGAAAGAGAGGGGATGAGGCAGACAACCTGGATACATCATAGTTTCGCCTGGTCCCCATAACCCAGCGGCTGAACAGGGGCAGAACGGGTTTGTTGTAACGTGCCCCATACGAGCCACACTGTGTCATACCCACTGCCGTATTCTTAAGTATTCATGAATTCATTTTCTTTCTGCCAGCTCCCTTCCCTCGGAGTTTCAGGTCACCCTCTAGAGATCTGAAGTCCATCAGCGTTTTTGCCACAGCTCCTGGCTGAAGCCTTCGACTGCAGAGGACAGATGCTGCCCAAAGAAGGGGGGAAGCAGTGGATGGATGATGGACGCTGCAGGGCCCCAGGAAGGCCTTGTAGGGAAGAAAGCTGTGGTGCACCTGCTGCCGTCCGTTGGGTACCTGAGAAGGGACGCGCACTGGAGTGGAGTAGGGCAGCCCTTGCCCTGGCTGGACCCGGTAAGCAGGGAGTCAGAAGAAGGACACATCAACAATATTTCTGAATGTGGATCCCGAGTGTTTTTTAAAACAGCTCCTGGCATAGGCACCCCAGTCTCCACTGCAGCCTGCTTTCTGGGGGCTCCTGGACCCCGCCTGTGTCTGGGTTTTGGTTAGCCTACTTTCAGTCTTCCTCAGCCAGGCGCCTGCCTCTTTTTAAATATTCTGTCCAGTCATCCTCCTTTTAAAATCCTCTTCCCAGCATTTTGCTGTGAAGGCCCATGTGGCTCTGTGTCAAGGTAAAATGAGCAACTTTGGAAAAGCTGTTTAGCAAAAAGGATCTTGACTTTTCCTTCCCCACCAGCAATGTTTCTGCATTGGTGTCGATATTTCTTTAGAGGAAGACTTTCAGGTCTCAGGTCCTGATACACACTTGTGCATTTATTTTCCTTTAAGCATAGCCCCCGATCCACATGAAATAGGTTCAGGGTTGCCAACAAAACACTTTTAGGAGATACAAGTTATTTTAAAAGCAGATGTAGAAGTATGTGGATGAAACTCATTAATAGAACTCGGTCTATAATCCCCTAAAGCACAGTTTGAGGTAATGTAGTTAAGAAGTAAAATATATCCACATTGCCACAGAGCTCATAACATATGACTCTTAGAACCACTGAGTAGATGTTGCTTCTCCAGGGCCAATAGAATGAGAAATCTTTGGATGGTAGGACCTGGTCCCTTTTGATTGCATTATTGTAAAGCTCTGGGACAGCAGGAAGTTCTTTAATGGCATTTGTTTTGACAAGCACAGTCTGAAATTTAGGCTGGAATTCTTACGAGTCAGGTCTCAGAAAAGCATCAGTGGGGCGGGGGGGGGGGGGGCAAGTGAGCAAAATTCTCCTGCCACCAGTGAGCTATGGCAATAGTCCCTTGTCCAGAACAATGGACGCATCCCAGCCAACTCGCCATCCTGGAGACATACCAGTGTCAGCATCCTTTGGAAGCAAGGAGGGATGAAGGAAATAAACACGGGCAAGCGTGCAGGATCCCGACCCTGTGACAGGCCTTCGATACATACCAATTTAGGAGTTAACCAAAGCCCCTGAGATGGTGATCGTTCTTCAGCAAAGAGCTGAGGCCCAGAAAGGTTCAATAACTTGCCAGCTCACACAGTTCCTTCAGACCGAAGCGCGATCTGCTTCCAGCCCCAGTGATGCTCTACTCATAGCACACCCTGCAGCCTGCGCCATTTGCTGCCTCGTTATGTCTCCGTGGAATTTGATAATTACACGCTACAGTCTGCAGTGTGTGCGGTTATAATCCCCTCGTGTGTTCAGGACACTAATCTGAACTGATTTACGCCAGGAAGAATGTTAACCAGCACGTTTTCTTGGGACAGCTAGTGATGGCAATCGACTGTGATTGTTGTAGATTTCTTAAATGTCCCCACGTAAAATAAACTGGAGGCTACCAGTGGACACATGACTGGTGATGTCCCCTCTTGGGCACTCCTCTAAATATCAGTTTACAAAACAGCTTTCCTAGAATTAATAAGCTAAAATACCACTCAGCTGATCTAAGCTCTTTCAAATGATCACGTTCTGACGTCTGCCTTTTTTCTATCTAAAATCCTTTCTTTTTTTTTTTTGCCTTTGTAAGTAGGGTTTCTTTGATAAAATGACTTAAAAATTGCTAAAAAGAATAAAAGAAAAATGCTGGCATTTAATCTCATTATTGGAGTTTATCATGCTTTCTATAGATCTTTAACTTTTATTTTTTTAAGATTATTTATTTATTTGACAGAAACACAGCTAGAGAGGGAACACAAGCAGGGGGAGTGAGAGAGGGACAGGCAGGCTTCCCGCCCTGGAGCAGGGAGCCCGATGTGGGGCTCGATCCTAGGACTCCGGAATCGTGACCTGAGCTGAAGGCAGATGCTTAACGAAGGAGCCACCCAGGGGCCCCAATCTTTACCTTTTTAAAGAGAAACATGAGTAAAATCAACAAAATAAAACCTAGTTTTGGGAAAGCACAAGTAGATTTCCTCTGTTTCTTGTCACCAGTTTACTTCTTTCTACGTTATGCTCACCATCAGAATTATCATTCATGAATCTCCCCATCTTTGGGAAATACGTTTGAAAGAAAACTTTCCCCATTATGATATGAAATATGCCTCATTTTATAGCATCATGTTGTGAAGTCATGCATCATAAAGAGGGTCATGCAGCCATATAAAATTTAGATTGCAGCAGGAAAAGGCAAGCAATGTCATCTGAATAGCTTAAGGATGAAAAGCACGTTTGTACTGAAAACACGTGCAATAGTAGAAATGGCAGGAACTTGCTGTTGTCCAAGCGGAAACGGGGGTAGGATCAGACCCTAAATGCTTGCCGCAGGGAACCAGCCAAGGTAGTGGATTTCCTCCCCAGAGGCCTGCTCCATGGTGTCTTGCCCTTAAATCACAGTCACCAGACACGGAGGTAAGAGGGTATGCCTGCCGGGACATTAAAAGGCTTAATTGGCAGTCATGTCAGGCAGGTCACAGCCAGCGGGGGCAGAACCCACAGCACCAACCCCGTTTGTTCAGCCGTCCCTGCAGAGGTCTGCGCGCTGCTGCGGTTGGGGTACTACCTGCCCACGGAAACATTCCCCGCGGCGCCCGGCTCTCTGCTGACCTTACCGGGGATTTAATAAATCAAGTGGAGAAATGTGAGGTTTACGGTTTGCAGAGATAGAGAGGATAAGCATTTCCGCCTACAGGAGACAAAGCCCCGAGGCTGGCTCTTTCCCGGAGCCCTGTTGGAGCCCATCCAGGACAGCAGTTCACTTTCTCGCCGGTATCTCGCTGCTGCAGGAATGAGCACAGCAAACACTGCAGTAGGATTGCAGATGGGCGGATCCCTGGATTCCGACAGTAGAGCGGGCAGGCCTCTCGCCCCAGGATCTGTAACATTGGTGCTTGGTAAGTTGGGTACAGAAGAGATCGGCTGGGTTAGAAAAGTGAAACTTGATTGCATCTGAATGGCTTGGTGATTGATTAAATAACTCATATGTTCATTCATCCATTGAATCACCAAATGTCAGCACAACACTTAGAATGTGCACAATTCTGTCCAAGGGCCAGGGGGCGGGGCCGGGTGTGTGTGAGGAGTCCTGGCACAGTCCCTGTCTCCAAAGGGCGTGGAAAACACCTGAGCACAATAAAAAGACCAGCTACTATTACGCACAACACGGATGAATCTCAAAAATGGTGTGCTGACGCCAGGGGAGGGATACATACTGTGTAACTCCGTTTATATACAATTCAGGGAGAGGCAAAGTAATCGGCGATGGACACAAAATCAGAACAGTGGTTGTCTCAGAGGGTGTGAGGTGGGCAGTGACTGGATGGAGGCTGGGGTGAAGCATTGTTCCAGATCTCGGAAAGTTTGGATCGTGCAGGTGTGTGTGCCTTTGTCTGACCTCAGAGTGTAACAGGATTTTGTGCATTCGGCTGAATGTAAATTTTACATCAGGAGAAAAAACTGTACCCATTTAACCAATCCCTTTAAAAATAGCTAAACAGACAAAATCCATGCACATAAAACTCTACTATGCAAAAGTTAAATAATAAAAGGCAAACTCCTAAGAGGTGTCACGAGGAAGAGAAAAATGGTACAAGCAGTAATTGTGATTTTAGATGGAGAGGTAAAGCGAATGAAATGAATCAACATCTCTGTGGCTAGTTACTAAGCTAGATGCTTTGCGTGGGTATCGTGTTTAATCCGCAGCGATGTGGAGTGGATGCTCTTATCATTGTTTTAAAGATGAGACTGTATTTCTATTAGCCCATTCCAACACTGCACTACATTTGTCAGCAATCTTATATTGCTGCTTCACAATGAATTTGTATGGACTTAAAAAAAAACTTGGGGGGGGCGCCTGGGTGGCTCAGTTGGTTAAGCAACTGCCTTCGGCTCAGGTCATGATCCCAGAGACCCGGGATCGAGTCCCACATAAGGCTCCTGCTCGATGGGAAGCCTGCTTCTCCCTCTCTCACTTCCCCTACTTGTGTTCCCTCTCTAGCTGTGTTTCTCTCTGTCAAATAAATAAATAAAATCTTTAAAAAAAAAAAACTTGGAAAGCTATGGCTACTGATTTATATTGTGGCTTTTTAAAAAATGTAAAAATATAATTTTATTTTCCTTTTAAAAAAGATTGTATTTATTTATATGCCAGAGAGAGAGAGAGAGAGAGCACAAGCAGGGGGAGAGGCAGGTGGAGGGAGAAGCAGACTCCCCGCTGAGCAGGGAGCAGGATATGGGGCCCAATCCCAGGACCCTGGGATCATGACCTTAGTCGAAGGCAGACATTCAATCCACTGAGCCACCCAGGCACCCTTAAATCTAATCTTTAATATAAACAGTTTTGGTCCATGGTTTTAAATCTACTGTCATAGTTTTAAAACCTTCTAACTTTATGTCAAATTCAATAAGAATGAATTTCCCAATTTTTTTTTTTCTAAATCAACACCATTAGAAATGTGTTTGATATGCTATGCTTCATAGGGTTTTGGGATTGGAAAGTGATTTCAGTTTTCCACTCCAATCCTCCACTGTCTCCGTCTTCAGCAGCTCATTGACTTTCACTCTGGTCCTCCCTTTTGCAGAGTGGACCACCTCTGCCCGCACTTTAGCCACTGGGCATTAGCTCTCAGCAGAGCACGAATTCCCAGGGAGGCTGAGGCTTTGGTGCCCAAGAATGAGCTCTGATTTTTCACTTTCTGTTTCTCACGACATTCGGATTTCTTTTCTATGTGACTCTGGTGGCATCCTCGCATAGCAGAGACCACAGTAGTGATATTTACATGGAGAGCAGAGGTTTCCCGACCATTTCAGTATCGTATCACTGGGCTCCTGCAGCAATCCTGTGGTCACACACAGATCTGCAGGTGTTACCACCCTCACTTTCTGGATAAGGAGCTGAGAGGTCCGCAGAGGAGAGTGATGCCCCCCAATCCATTTGCCCTTTCTTATTGGAGCCAGGATTATGACCTGGGCTCCTGTCATCAGATTCAATGGGAATTTTCCCCTTCAGGCTCACAGTTTCCTACGTACCAGGCCTGCCCTTTTTCAGATCCCTTCTTGGTGCCTTCCCAAAAGATAGGGGAGACTTGACTGGTTCTTACCCTCAGAATAACTACTCATATTAGAGACCCATCTCATTAAGTTTGATCACTGTTAAAATGCCAGTATCAATGGAAGAGGTCAGAGTGAAAGCTGATCTAAGTCCTTTTTACCTAAGATTATATCTGAGATTGGTAATAGCTTTTGAAAGAAGAGAAAGAGAGACAGAGGGAAAGCTTGAAGGCCTTGAGCAGTGAGCATAGTGTGCGATGGGGGAAAGGAGAGTAAGTATGATGATGGGCAGAGAATGTGGCGGCAGGGCTGGCAACAAAATATTTTTCATAGGCTTCAAGTTCACCATCCTACAGAGAGCCTCTCCTCCCACGGTATGATCTGACCCACATTAGTTAAAACAAATTAATCCTGGGATGGCCGAGATGTATTTAAGTCGGGGAAGACTCCCAGAGCTTTATTTTGGGGTGTCTTGTCATTGACAGGGGTTCGTCTGAGCTTCTCGGCTCTTACACCCTCGAGGAAGGGGCTCGCCAACCACAAAGGGCCAAATGGAACAAAGAGAGAGCCAACAACATGGCAGAATGAGCCACCTACCAGGTAACCAAACCTGACGAGAAGGGATGACAAACGCAATCATAATTCTGTAATTTAAGAGCCAAAGGGAAAGGAAAATGTGTGTTCAGTGAGTATAATTGCGTGCAATGATATTAATAACAGCTTTGTGTCAGGCACTGTGCAACTTCGTTTAGTTGGATGATTTCACTTAATGATCACAAAGTCCAGATGTGTTGGGTATTAGAATCACCCTCATTTTAAAAATGCAGTCACTAAGGTTCAAAGTAGAGCCCAAGCTGTATGCCTAAGGAACTCGACTGCCTTGTGTCACTAACCTAATAGAACTTTAATAAAGGAAGTATTATTTGCCTTCTATAAAGAGGAGAATGAGGTCCAGACAGTTCAAGAATGTTGATCAAGGTCAAGATCTGTCTTAATTCTCTCACTTCCTGCTATGACCAAAGTGGAAGTGTAAGGATGTTCTTGAGAGGTGCTATGCAAAGAAGAACTCTCACTCTTTTTTTTTTTCTCCCTATGAAGTTTAAATTTGCATACTGATGCGCAGAAATGCTGTGAAGGAGTCCATAGAATGGTCATCTAAGCAGGCGCCGCAGACACAGAGCGAACAAGTCAAAGCTCAGCTTTATTAGCAGCTTCCAAAAATAGACACCCATCACTGCAATAATTTATAAGAACCAAACTGCCCTTGAACATCTCTTTCCAGATACAGGCTTAATGCTTTATTGCTAACTAACAATTCCTTTTATCATTATATTGTCTGGAAGAGAAAAAGCACACACTAAAACGATTCTCCTCACCCTTCAGTATCACTTTATCAGACAAAGTAATCAACTGCGCCCCAGATCACATTAGAGTAACAGAAATGCTTTGAATAGTACTGACATATTTCAATTTGCAAAGTGTTTTCTCTTTCTTATGCCAAAAACAGTTTTTGCCCATTACATTGATTAATACTTGCTTTAAATGTATCCAAATTAAAATTTTCTTCTAAATCAATCCCCCGATTTAGAACGATGACTTAAGTAAGGCACACAGGTCTGTCCTAATATTTCAATGTGCAGATGGGTAGAAGGGTCAGCTCTCTATAAAATCCAGAGCTGTGCAGAGGTGAAAGAAACCACTCCAGGCACAAAGCAATAGCAGTTCAAAAGGGAATCACTCCACCTCTGAGGGGCCTTGACCCTAGATGGCCTCTCAGGTCCTCAGCCAACCTGAGATTCTCTGATTCTAAAATACTCAAAAGGTGAAAAACACTGGATGAGCTAGGACTGGGGGCATTCACATCTCACCGTGATCATGAATAAGAGTCTAAAAGCATAGTGTTATTGCCCAAACTGGGACCTGCTAATAACTTAGTTCAACTATGAGCCAAAGACAAAATATGAGCAAATGCCAGTGAAATGAGATTTTTGAGGGAAGAAAGATAGGGTTACTAATTGAAGTTTTGGAGGAATACATCTTTGCTCTATTTGCATTGAATTCATCTTTCCAGGATAGATGAGAGGTGACAGAGAATGGAATAGGACAGGCTAGAGCTAGTAATAAGCAGCTGGACAACTGTCAATATTTTTATCAGTTGAATTGGTTCCCATTCACCTAACACAATAGAATTCATTTTTTTCTCACTTTTGATCATTTCTTTTCATGGGTTAGTGATAAAAGAAAGGAGAAAAAAGCAGATGCTTCTCCTGCTGTTGCTTCTGAATTAATGCTGAAACAGAGAAAGTATTAGGTCCATTTATATTCCTCTCCTAGGACTCAAACCGCCACATGAAAAATAGATCCCATCTCTGTCTGTCTCTCCATCCCTCTCTCTCTCTCTCTCTCTCTCTCTCTCTCAAGTCTTTTGTTATTTACCTCTTTCTAAAATCTGTGTCCTGCTAGTTTCCTTTTGAAGAAAGGAACCTCAGATTTGAACTCAATGCTCAGGGAATAGTAGAGTGTGCAGTCTGGGGTTAGAGACAATCTAGAGATTGTTAGAAACAATCTCCAGGTATCGCTATGGAAACTATCCTAGAGGATGAACAGAGCCTGCTGTTACTTCAAAAAAGAGGGGGAAACCATCTAATTCAACAAAAATGCGACAGGAATCATCTTTTCCAGAGAACTAAATGTTTTGTACATGGTGTTCTGCAGATAATTTTGAAAGCTCACATAGTTTTGGGAATCAACATAAAAGAACAGAAGACACTAGACTTGAGGTTGAGGTATCTGATCCTAGATCAAACTCTGTCGCTGAGCACAGCTGTCTACAAACTGGGCCACATCCTCCCCTGGACGGGTTGAAGGACTTTCCAGGGGGTGCGCAGGCATAGACAGCTCGGAGGGAATCTATCTGAGGACCCCTGATGGCCCTGTGCAATCTTTTGTAAAATGGATTTGTTTGCAAACGTCTGCTAATTCTCTTTCCCCACCTTCACCATAAATTGAATGAACTGAATCTTCAGCAATAAACTTTTGACCAAAATGCACTTAAATCTCGTAGGATGATAAAAATAATTTTATTTTCAACATTGTATTGATAAAGATGTGTTGAAAAGTATTCTTACTCCAACAGTTTCTAAGTATGATGAGTTAAATTCGGTGCTTCTAAGTGAGAAATAAACAGGTATAAGCCATAGCTACTTGGTTGACTATTACCAAGAGGTTTGGTGAAGCCTCTTTGGGTATAGTTCCCAGAAATGTAGTAAAGAAATTAATCAACTAGAGTTAAACTCATATGCAAGTTAGGTGCTTGTTTTTAACAAAAGTCTTTGCTTTTAAGAAAATTAAGGGAAAACTTAATTGATTAATTGATAGATCATCAAAATATTTTTTATAAAAGGTCAGTATGTGCTTTTGGCTTAAAATCTGGAAAGGTTTCAAATATTAACAGACATTGCTGAAATGATATAAAATAATATAAAAACTTCTATTCCTGTCTACTCATGCTCACATACTTTTGTGTATACTTTTATACTTATTTAAGTAAATAAGATTACTTAAATAAGATATATTTGAGTTGACATTTCCCCCAAAGAAGATAAATGAATGGATAACAAACACATGAAAAGATGCTCGGTATCACTGGTCATTAGCAAAATGCAAATCAAAACCCCAAGGAGCTCTCACCAGAATGAATATAATAAAAAGGGCAGACACTAACAAGTGTTGCGCAGGATGTGGAGAAATTGGAGCCTTCAAATATTGCTGGAAGGAATGTAAATGGTGCAGGTGCCTTGGAAAACAGTTTGGCAGTCCTCAGAAAACACCTAACGGAGCTACCGTATGATCCGGCAATGCAATCTACTCCTAGATTGTGCTGACGGTTGCATCACTGCATAAACACACTCAAAACTTTTAGTTTGACACATGAAAGAGGGGACCTTTATTGCATATAAAGAATATCTCAGTGAAGCTGTTTTAAAAGACCACAAATGCAATACATACATATAGACATACTGGCTAAAAACAATAAATGAATGTTCTTTCATTATATTTACTTCATTTGCTTGGAGGCAGAAGGAATTGATCAAACTCTTTGAGAAAGTGAGGGGAAGAATGAGGCTATTTCCCTGCCCCTCCACACTGGTAAAGTGTCCAGGAAAGACAACTGACCCAGCATGGAGCTCAAGCCGGGGCAGGATGGTGCAGGACTGGGCAGTGCGTTCTACAGACAGTCCCAGTGGTTCATGTTTTAAAGTCAAGGTTATAGATTTTATCCTCTATGTCCAGGTGTCTTGTCTATGGTCAGAGCTGAAAGTCGCTAGTGGAGTTCAATGGCCTTCTCTTTAACATGAAGGAATTTACACAATTTCTCTCTGTCGCCCTCCATCAATAGACTGGGTTGGATTTTCCACCATGGATTTCCATAATCCATGTATGTCTGAATGAATACTACTGATTATGATTATGCATATCAGCACTAATGCATCCAGGAATATGAGACAGGAAAGAGACAAGCAATTAATTCTCAGTCTTTAGGCAAACGCTACAAAGATGGCTGCTTTTGTCTACCTCTCAACTGAATACAAAGAAGTGAATTCATAAATTCCAATTTAAGTTTACGATGTATTGAACATTCGCTTTCTGAATTTGTGTCTCATAAAACACGGAGTCAGAAGATTATATATTGCAAGCCTCTCGAATAAAAATGGGTCACCAATGATGATTTTCAAAATGCTGGGATTTATCACATGTTCTAAGGACATTTCCCAAAACAAACTTTCCACCAATATTTCGAATCTTTCTGCTCCCTGACAGAGTATGCACCTCCATATCTGTAAGTCATTTATTTTTGCAGCTATTTCTTGACTTGCTAATTCGAGACTCTACTGTAAATGACGGTATGTGTCTTTATTAGTACCATCTTTATCTTCTCACAACGTATAACACTTTTCAGTTCTTTAATTGGCTACATTCGTAAGCTTGAATAATATATGTAAACCTCTAATGGTTTATCAGATAGAGACGATGAAGAAGTCTACTTTTTAATATGAGAATATTAACATTAAAGTCTGTGCTCTTTGTCTCTCTCCCCCTTTCCCCCCAACTTTGCTACTGTACTTCTCCTTGAACATTGTTAAGGCTGAAACCTTTATAGTATGTTCTATGTTAACCAAAAATAGTGTTCTATGCTTCGTCTATGATGATTCCAAAAGTAAAAAACCAATCTGTAGTGTTTAGATTCTTTTAACTATGTAAATGCTATTCTTTGCAGAGGAAAAGTATGCCGTACTTCCTTTCTTGACCATCTTCTTGTTCTCTTTGAGTTTCTCATGTCATTGCTCTGTTTTTCTTTAGTCTTGGCCTTTTTCACACCCTCGGTTTGCACAGTTCCCTTACCACAGCACTGGGACAAAGAGATTTCTGTTGTCTCAAAGCCCCTTCACTCTCTAGCTGCAATCTGAATTGATTGTCCTCCACAACCCAGGCATCCTGGGTTTCCTTATTTTCAGTCCTGGTTTGCATCCATTCCTGGGTCACATATTTTCCTCTTTCTCTATTTGAAATTTTATTTTTGGAGTGCACAGTGCACGGGCACTTGAGTGGTTCAGTCATTTGGCTCAGGAGTGCGTGGGTGGCTCGGCGCCCCACCCTCCAGCCCCCTCCTTCAGCTCAGGTCTCCATCCGAGGGCTTTGGGCCCGGAAACTGAGCCCAACATCGAGTTCCCTGCTTTACCCTCTGCCTCTGCCCCGGCTCCTGCTCATGCTCTCTCACTCGCTTTCTCTTTCTCAAATACATAAATCAAATCTTTAAGATAAAATAAAATACAATTTTGTTTCTGTAGAACAAGTGAGAATCAGCAGGAGGTAAAACAAGTGAGAATCAGCAGGAGGTAAACTTCCTTAATCCCCGTGCCTGTGAAAGTGCCCGTCTGCCCTCTTCCTGCCATGGCAACTCCCCTGAGCATCTACCGTTCATGGAACAATAGTTCTTCCAACTAACTCATTCATATTTTCACTAGCTCATTTGTGTCTATATATTCACTTGTGTGTCTGAGAACTCTTTCTTATTACCTCTCTCTCTTTTTTTAAAAGATTTTATTTATTTGAGAGAGAGAGAGCGTTGGCACCCAGGAGCTTGAGCAGGTGGCGGGGCAGAGGGGGAGGGCACGGGGGAGAGGTGGAAAGCCAGTCCAGGGGTAAGAGAAGGGGAGGGAGGGAGAAGTAATCTCCAGCCCCCGAGGGGCTTCATCTCACCACCCTGAGATCCTGATCTGAGCTCAAAGCAAGAGTCTGACATCGAACCCATGGAGCCACTGAGGACGCCTCTATTCTGTCCTTATCCCCGTATCTGATTCTTGTTTTACAGGAATAGTCTTTAATTTCTTTATGAACAGTAATGAGGTTAAAAAAGAAGCTGACTTCCATTTTACTGAATTACCTGTTTCCTCCAGGGTTAGATTTTCCATTTCCTTGGTTTTCTTTTCTTTACAAAGGTTTCTTCAAAAGTGCTTATTCATATTTCAGACTAATGAAATGGAGGCGCTCCCAGGGAGACGTGGATCTGGGCGGAGTTCGCCGACAGGATGAGATTTGGCCTTTATAAGTTGCCTCGCACCACTACCGCCAAAAAGGTAGACAGTTTTATTCTCAGGTGCTCGGACCCGCACTTGTGTAGTTCTCCGTACACAGTTCTCCCTACACATTGACCAAAGTCAACTTCTTCAGAAAACCTTTCCTTTCCCCTGGTATTTACGTCCCGGGAGAAGGCAGGGGCGGAGGACATGGTCCACATGCCTGAATGCCCCCAGCCTTGCTTGAGGCTGGTAACAGGAGTTAGGGCTCAGGCAACAGGTGGAACGTTCCAGAAGACCACCCATCCGTCTCCGGGTTCCGTGACCTTCCCCACTCCTGTCGCTCTGTTTGACCTTCAGTCTGCAACAGGGCCCCTCCACAGTCCTTTCTGGGCAGGTCAGCAGCCTCCTTACTGTGGGAAGTTTGGGGGTGCTTCATGCAGTTTTAGGGTTTGGCCTTTGTTCACTTCATAGGTCACGACCTTTTCACCTGCGATTAACATGGCCAGCTGTGTCCAGCTCTCCTGCTCCCTAAGGAGTCCCACAGTCATTTTTTAATTTCTTAGTTATCATGTCAATGGTGCTTCAGCAGGGAGGATGAATATGCTCAGTTCACATCTTGAATCGGATAATTTTATTATTCAGTTTGTACATCTCCTATGTAGGAAAAAAGTTCACCCACAAAACCTTTACATCAGCTCTATTCTCATTTCCACCAGCCCCAATCTCAAGACCAGTGTCAGATGAGTTGATCATCCAAAGCAGCGAGCAGCAGGGGCCTACAAATGTGTGTGTGTCTGTCGGGGTGTGTAGGTGCGTGTGCTTCCCGGGCCATGTTTTCTATCTATATTTTAAAGCCATACCTGTGCACAGTCTGTTTCTTTCATGATTGCATAATGGTAATGTGTCTTTTAAAAAATGAGAAACAGTTTTTATTGAAAAAGTTCTAAGCAAGCGACCAGCTTCCAGAAAAACCTTATTTTTATTACAGCTTACAGAAACATATGAAGAGTATTCTAAGAAACACCATATATCTTTTGCTCAATGTTTTTGACAGATTTACTTAGGACCCTACAACAAAAAACTATGGGCACAACACGCCTACGTTTTTTGAAATTCATATCTATGAGCAATCTGGATATATCTATAATAATAAGGACATATTAGTCACTAATCAATGTAATCATATGTTCTTTTGAATTTTTTAGCTTCCTACCCAGCACACAGCCCAGTGTGGGGCTTGAACTCCCAATCCTGGGATTAGGACCTGAGCTGAAATCAAGAGGCTCATGCTTCTTAACCCAGGCATCACTACAATTATACGTTCTTTTCCTTGACTTGATAATAGGCTTTCTTTCCTTCTTTCTTTCTTTCTTTCTTTCTTTCTTTCTTTCTTTCTTTCTTTCTTTCTTTCTCTTTCTGTCTTTCTTTGACAGAGACAGAGAGAGAGCACAAGCAGAGGGAGTGGCAGGGAGAGAGAGAGGGAGAAGCAGGCTCCCCACTGAACAGGGAGCCTGATGTGGGACTCAATCCCAAGACCCTGGGATCATGAACTGAGTCAAAGGCAGACACTCAACCCAGTGAGTCACCCAGGCACCACTTGTTAATAGGTTTTCTAGTGTTAACTTATCTTTACATTCTTGTAATCAGATAGGTAGATAGATGATGGACGGATGGATGGATTTGTGCAGGTGTAGAATTGTTACATCTTTCTGGTAGATAGTTGCTTTTCCATTCTGTACCCATAATCTTTACTCCTGGGTAATCTCTTGTAAACAGCAGATAGCTAGATTTTGTTCTTTTCATCCACTCTGACACTCTGTAACTTTTAATTTTTACGTCAATTCACATTTATTATAATCACTAATTACTTGGATTTATTTCTACTATGTTATTTCAGCTTTCTGTTTACCCTGCTTTTCCTATGCTTATTTTTTTCTTTTGTCCTGCCTCCATTTGCATTAGTTGGGTTTTTAAATATTTCTTTTTTTATCTCTCTTCTGTTTTTGTTTTTATTTTTTTTTAAAGATTTTATTTATTTGACAGAGAGAAACACAGCCAGAGAGGGAACACAAGCAGGGGGAGTGAGAGAGGGAGAAGCAGGCTTCCCGCCGAGCAGGGAGCCCGATGCGGGGCTCGATCCCGGGTTTCCGGGATCATGACCTGAGCCGAAGTCAGTCACTTAACCAACTGAGCCACCCAGGCGCCCCTGTTTTTATTTTTTTTAATTTTTTTTTAAAGATTTTATTTTTTTATTTGACAGAGAGATCACAAGTAGGCAGAGAGGCAGACAGAGAGAGAGGAGGAAGCAGGCTGTCTGCTGAGCAGAGAGCCCGATGCGGGCCTCGATTCCAGGACCCTGAGATCATGACCTGAGCCGAAGGCAGAGGCTTTAACCCACTGAGCCACCTAGGCGCCTGACAATGTTTACATTTTTTAAAACAGAAGAGAGAGGGGCGCCTGGGTGGCTCAGTGGGTTAAAGCCTCTGCCTTCGGCTCAGGTCATGATCTCAGGGTCCTGGAATCGAGGCCCGCATCAGGCTCTCTGCTCAGCAGGGAGCCTGCTTCCTCTTATCTCTCTGTCTGCCTCTCTGCCTACTTGTGATCTCTCTCTCTGTCAAATAAATAATAAAATCTTAAAAAAAAAAAACTTAAACATTGTCATTATAACATAAAGTTGGAGTCCCTGAAGTCTAAATTTCGTCACTGCGAAGTACCCGGGGTTGCGCATCAGCACCTCCTTTCTGGCAGCCCACTCAGGCAGCTGTAAGAGGCTTTGTGTTCCTGAGTGCATCATCTCCTCAGTGAAAATAACCACTTAGTTGCAAGACCCTGGGAGAAAAATGCTGGATTTTAAGTCCAAAGCCTTGCCCTCCCATCCCAGGCCCACAACGTATGAAATAGAGGGTCCTGAACAAATAACTTCTGAGTCTTAATTTTCTTATCTGGACCCAGAGTCAAGTATGGCTATTCATGTGTTGGGAGCATGAAGGAAGATAATTAATGTATGTGAACTATTGCACGATTTGGAGAGTAATAAGTAGACAATTTTTGGCAGTTCCTCGGTTGGCTTGTTTTGTTGTCAAAGTCTTGATCATGAGTCCTAAAACAATCATGAAGTCAAAAATGACTTTATGTCTCGATTCCTCTGTAGGTAAGGGTATGTTGTCGTTCATTTTGTGTACTACTCATCATTTCCTTTTGTGTTGGCTCTAAGACATCAGCACCAGGTTCCAGCTATAATTTTGTCTATCATCTTCTGATAGACCTCAACGAACTGAGGCTTATGAATAATTTATGTTCACTTCTTTCAAACCGGACTGTTAAAATTTCCTCTGCTTTCCCTCTGCTGGCTAAGTCTTCCTGGAGTTACAGAGATGTAATTGCTCAGACTCGATCTTGACCGAGTAAACATTCAGACCAACAGGGAGCCAGGAATGGGGTCACTTTACGGTTCACTAATTTTCTTACTTTTTCAGCTTGGTTGCTAAAAGGAAGCAGGAAAAATTTCCCAAGGCAGGCTTCTTCAAGAACTGAGAACAATTTAGTTCAGGTAACTTAAGTGCTGATTAGCTGATTTCACACCCAAGCCCGAGAGCCAGAAGGTATTAACCTCCGGGCAGACCGATGAGACTCGGTGGCCCAGATTCTGTTAAACCCACAGTAGATCATCCAATGACTTGCCCAGCCCTCCGAATGAAGATTCAAGGACAGCTTTAGGGAGCACTAGACAGGAAACCCTTGACTTTAATCTGCGGGATTAATTTTCATACAGTTATCTATTTGTTTATGTATATGCCATCTATTAAAAACAAGTCATATTCCTTGGATCTTTTTAGGACGTTTTCTATATCTTAAAAAGTACCTTTAATGCTATTTCTGAGGTCAAAACGACTTTTTAAAGCTCTTAAAACGACAAGACCAACATCTAGTGGTGAAGTATGCATACTGCAGGATGAACTTAGGCTTCCTTTTTTTTTTTTTTTTTAAAGATTTTATTTATTTGACAGAGAGAAACACAGTGAGAGAGGGAACACAAGCAGGGGGAGTGAGAGAGGGAGAAGCAGGCTTCCCGCCTAGCAGGGAGCCCGATCCCGGCTCGATCCCGGGTCTCCAGGATCATGACCTGAGCCGAAGGCAGTCGCTTAACCAACTGAGCCACCCAGGCGCCCCTGAACTTAGGCTTCTAAGTCAACGATAATGTCTCTTCTTGAGAGAGGTATTTGCTTCCAAAAACCAGGATTCCTAGAGAGTCACCCCAAAAGACTAGAGTATTAGTAGTAGAAGTCTAGGCATTTGATGTGAAATAAAGGACATTTGGGGAGGGAGATGGCTGGGAAACGAGGGTGGATTTTTTAGTGCTACTTGATTTATCGGATAACAGCAAGCGATCTTGCAGTTTAGTTTTAAGTGCTCCCCAGGGTGAAAGTTGCTCTACCAAACTTTAGAGGAATTTTATATCCAGTGTAATAGATACGATTTGAATATCACTGATAATTGTTAGTGATGTCCTTGGCCATGCGGTCGGGCTGTTACTGCTTTAAATACATTTCTAATGTAAAAGTTAGCTTCTAACCAGGTAGTTAATTACTTAATATATTATTTTTGCCTCCAGACTGCCTTAGTAAATAAATCTGTTTCTTCTGAATCCCTAAAGCTCATTGAGAGCACTTACACGGCATACTCCTCATCACTTACATCTCGGCATCCTTATCATTCTGATACATAAAATTGTTCCGGGAAACCATGGAAGGTTCCTCAGGAACTCTGAGACCGTCTGAAGGGCGCCAGCCACCCAAGCATGTTCTTGGGGGTCCCTGCAGACCGCCTCTCTCCTCTTTCAGAACCCTTCTCTTAGGCTCAGCTACCTGAGGCCCCCTTTTCTCTCTTGGCCATAAATACAAAGTCAGCCCGAGCTAGACGAGCATGTGATTCCAAACCAGTTTAAGTAGCAGTGGGAGGTTATAACATCTCTTCCTGACTTATAAACCAAATGCAGACTTCTTCCTCCAGCTTGTCGACTCTAGCTGGTCTCCTCTAAAGAAAGCATCACTTCGTCGAAATGTATGTCTCTGTCTTTCCATCCCAGGAACAGAGAGGGTCCACGAAGTCTACTCCGGGGGGGCCCCTAGGCTGTAGCTCTAATGTTGCCTCTGACCTGTCTCTGATGGGAAACTGGTGGCCTTCCGCCTCAGTGTCTCAAACCCCCTCTTCCACCCCACTGTGGGAGGACGGGCCAGTCCTTGGTAAAGGGTGCTGGATATTGTTCAAGGGTTGTTATTTATCCCGGCCATTAGCCTTCATTAGAGGTGCTTTGTTCAGCGCATACAGCAAGAAGAAATGGGGGAGGGGGTCATTTAAACGAATGGCTCTTTCATCAGGTTATGCCATTTTCTTGCTTTATGTGGTGTCTCATTGTTTCCCTAATAATTTTCTCTATCTGGATTTTGATGTTAAAATTAGCAATCGGGGTGGCGTAATGGAAGACCCAATGGTGAAGTTATGAACCTGGGTCCATAACTGAGTACAAAGTACTTGTGGGAGAACAGGCAGTCCTCTAATTCTTCAAAGCATTTATCCAGGGACATCTGGCTGGCTCCATTAGAGCATGTGACTCTGATCTCGGTCGGGGTCATGAGTTCAAGCCCCACATTGGGCATAGAGCTCATTAAAAAACAAAACCGGACAAAACACAAGTATCCAAAGAGCTCTGTGCCTCAGTTTACCCCCAAGCTCCGGCCATCCACCTACTGCTGCCAAAGGAAACTAGAGCACAGATCAGGCACTGTCCTCAGCTGCTGCTCATCAGCATGGCCCTCGGCCTTTCCTTGCCTACTCTCGCCCCCTCCCATGAGCTGCCCTCAACCTCCTTTCCTTCCCCAGACTGAGATTGAGCCCTGAGGTCCGACTTTCTCTGTTGAGCGCTCACCAACACTGCTCTGCCCTGCCCTGCCTTTCCCCACCCTTCAAGACTGAATTCAGATGTCTGCTCCTTTCTCTCCTCTGAGCGCCGTAACTCAGCCCCCACAGCCTTCCAGTGTGTCTTAGAATAATTTCCTTATTCATCTCATTTTCCTTTTTTGCAGAGATTTGCATGAAGGTTCTACCGTTTATCTTTCACTTCTGAATTTCCCACCAAGCCTGGTACCTATAGGAGTCGAGCGAATCAATGAGCACAACATCTTTTAAAAAGGGCAGAGATCCAATGGCTTTAATTTCTGGAGCTTCTTACAGAGCCTGTGCTCACTTTGAATCCGCGGCAGGGCCTCGCCCTCTGTAGTGGGGAGTGTGTGATGTTTCATTCTCGCATAGCCCAGACAAATGATTTCCACCCTCCACCCCCTCTCCAAGTGAAAATGGAGCAGTAAGAGCCGGTCTTGAGATACACTGGAGAAACGTCGGTACTGGCACAAACGAAGTGGGTGGGCGGTGAAGGATGCCGCAGTGTGGGCGGCTCTGTGCCTGAACCCCCGGGGAGACAGAGCGGGAAGGTGGTGCGGTGAGATGCAGACTGGTCCTTCGCTTTCTCCGAGGCAGAGTGCCCCGTGATGCAGCCCACCCTCTCCCAGGCTCTGCGGCTGGTTGGGCATTATGGTGCGTCCTATGGGATCTGGTTTCTGCATGGTAATGAGGGCTGTTTCATCCTCCACAGTGATGGCCGGCGTGGACTGAGCTCTCCGTGCGCACCCCGTACTGGGCTGTCCTAGGAAAAAGGGACTGTGGTTACCAGTACTTAAGGACGAGAAAATGGGTGCTCTGGACGTAAAAGTAACTTGGCTCAGGTCACAGCTGCTGAGCAAGAGAGAGAGATTTTGAAACTGGGTCTGGTGACTTGCAAAGCTCACTATCTTAATCCCCGAGGTTCTGAGCCTTTTTTTGAAGGAGCACTGAGCTAAAGGTCAGGGCACCTGCAACTGAACCCAGCCTGTGTCCTGGATTTATTTGCTGTTGACCTCAGAAAGCTCATTTCATTTCATTCTGATCTCAGCTATAAAATGTGCTTTTCTGCCATGCCAATCTCATGTGAAGCCCCATTGAGATCAAGGTGAATAAAAGGTAATAAAGAAAGGAATAAATAAACTACAAAAGTTCAATCATTCCTTTATTTATTAAATGCCTACTGTATATGAGGTACTGTACCAGGCCTTCAAAATGAAGAATTTGATTTCACAGTCCCTATCCTTGAAGTATTTACTGCCTGCAGGAAAAAGACAAACTGACAGTAACTAATATAGTAACTGCTATGCTAGGGGCATGAAGAAGGGGCAGCTTCTTGAACTTGACAATGGAAAAGGATGTGTCAGCTGTGTCCCCCCACCAACAATCAGAGCTGGAATTCACTGAGTGCTTAGTCATGTGCTACTCATTATGGTAAAGATTCACGTGAATCATTGAATCCCAACAGCTGTTCTGCACTGAGGCTTCTCCTCTTGTTCCTCTTTAAGGGATGAGAAGATGAATGTTCCTGAGGTTAGGGCGCTTCCTCAAGATCACAGGGATGGGATTCTGAGTGAGGTCTTTCTGATATCCAAGTCAGCATGTGTAGTCACCATGCTACTGCAGACCTGCCTTTCTTCAGAAGCCGGGCACGACCCGAGTCTTGAGGAATGCAGATCTGATGGTAGGCAATAAGGAAAGGGATTTTGGACGGAAGGAACAGGTTGCGCCAAGCACAGAGACGGCAGCGAGGAGAGTGTGGGAGCTTAGGATGTGTTGGGGACAGGAGTGAGAAAAGCAGCCAGAATGGGTGTGGCAATTAAGCAGATGCCTGATTGAAAACACTCATATATTATTCATTAAAGCTATGAAGCTTGGCCTTTCGGGTAGCCTGTTTAGAATGTCCCAGGCTCTCAGGAGGAAATGAGATTCATTAGATCACTCTAGTCTAAAAACTCTGCTCATGAAAGGGTGCTGGGAGAGAATAGAAGAGAGTTTGCTGGACTCCTGGTGTGTTTCTCTCCTTGTGTGCCTTAAAACACTCAAGCAGTCACTTGAACTAATTATGGTGTGAAAGATCCATCAGAGCCAAACATACAATTTGCAAAATTGCAGTACAGTAATAAAATAAAATATTGAATCACCGAAGCACTCATTTTGAGAATGGTAGTTTTGACAGGTTTCCGTGTTAATGCACTTTTCCACTCCTCGTCCAAGCTGGGAGACGCCAACGTCCTGACCCTCATCTGGGCCCCTCATGACCGAGAGTGTGACCTGCTGATGGGAAAGAAGCCTGGGCTTTGGCGGCAGCCGGGCTGGCTCACAGTCGGGCTCTCCCACTGGCCCTTGCTCTGACCCGGAACAGGTCACTTAACTGTCACAAGCCTTTGCTTCCAGGACCATTACTGGAGCTAACTGCGACGCTTCTGAGCAAGGGTGGTCGGTGTCCTGGAGAGCCCGCAATGTGCGGAATGCCCATCACAGAGCCTACACGTTGTAAGACTGCAATAAATGCAGACATTGTGATCACGGAACCGCGAGGCCTGAGCTACAGCCCGGTCCCCCCACCCCACAGAGCAGGAGCCCAGACATGGGTCTCATCCCCAGACCTGCGGAGAAGGGCGGGGACCGGGATGGCGTGTCCGTCCCTTCCCACCCCAGCTCTGATCAGTGTGTGACCCGCGGAGTCTGGTCATGCAGAGACCCGCTGTCAGTTGGCATTGCAGCTACTTTCTCTTTTTGCCAGGCATGGGCACGGTTCCTCCACGCTCCTTCAAGCCCAGCTCTCACTGCTGCCGTTTCTTAAGCCAACAGCGGTGGGGGATGGGTGGGGAGGCGGGAATCACTCCAAAAGACATGGGAGAATGCCAACAAAATAAAATTATGTAGCATTCTGGGTTTTTAAAAAAATATACTTGCAGCCAAGGATTTAAATTGAACATGTGTCCTACAAGTGACTCCTGAAATAAGTCATTGAATCTCTCCACTTTCTGTTCAACATTCACTCAGCATCCACCAATATCTACCATGGGCCTGATTCTCCAGAAAGTAGGGCTATTAACAAGAGACTGACTTAGCCCGTTTGCATTGCTATCACAGAATGCCATAAACTGAGGGGCTTAAACAACAAACATCTGTTTCACGGTTCATTTTGCAGTCCTGGAGGCCGGGAAGTCCCAGATGGAGGCGCCAGCAGGTCTGGTGTGTGGTGAGAGCTGGGGCCCATTCCTGGTTTGTACATGACGTGGCAGGTGTCCTTACAGCCGACCAGCAACCTTATGAACAGGGGAATTATGTCATGTAAACACATTATCTTAAGTCAAAATAGAAAAGCAGCGAAAACTGTAGGAGAGAGAGAACCAACAAGGTAACTTGCTCACAAGATTGAGAAAGATTAGGGTGCCTGGGTGGCTCAGTCGTTAAGCGTCAGCCTTTGGCTCAGGACATGATCCTGGAGTCCCAGGATCCAGCCCTGCATCGGGCTCCCTGCACGGCGGGAAGCCTGCTTCTCCCTCTCCCACTCCCCCTGCTTGTGTTCCCTCTCTAGCAGTGTTTCTCTCTGTCAAATAAATAAAATCTTAAGAAAAAAAAAAAAAAAAGATTGAGAAAGATTATCTCTGGTCAGGGAATCTTAAAAGTTACCCTGAAGAACCAGCATTTGTGTTAGGCCTTGAAGGAAGGAAAGAGGGCTGTCCAGGAAAGGGGGACACTGTGTGGGGGATAGAACTGGAAATCTGGGAGCATGGTGTAGTTTGGTTAAAGCACACAGGTTTGGAGCAGTTCACAGAAGCTTAATAAAGATTCAAGGACCACCTTTGAGTAGGTGGGCTCCAGGAAGTGTCCCTTGGCACCAGTGGATGGGCTGGACTGGAATTGGTGGGGAGGAGAAATCGAGGCAGAGAGAGCACTGGGAGCATACTCTGCCCCCAAAATTGGAGGACCCTGGATGCCTACACCTTGTACTTGTCCTCATTTATGGACTCAAGTTCTTGCCTTCTGCTGTGGGTTCTCGTGATACATACTCTAGAACTCTTGTGTTCATAAGAACATCAACATCCAAATGATGGAAGAGGAGAAACGGAGAGCCACCGTGAGGACGCTCCAAGGTCATAATCTTCTTCCCATGGGGGATTAAAAAAACAGATCTCAGCCAGTTAGTTAACATATAACAAGATGAAAGGGACCATTTGCTTAAAACGTCCCCGATGTCCACCTTGAAGAATGAGCTTGGCACATTGGTAGGTCTTGAAGACGGAAACATCGCTAGACTCCAGCCCTTAGGATGACGTAGCACCGCCATTTTCGGGGTCTCAGAACCTAATCCTGCACTGGCTGCAGAGGTGATGACGTCCTGTAAAAGCCACTGTGTTCAGAATGACGTGGAAAATACTTGGAAACTATTTTCACCTGCTTTTTTTGATATGTCTCTTACGTCTTCCTTTTTTTAAAATTTAGTGAAATATACATAGCAATATTTCCCATTGTAACCATTTTTGAGGGTATAGTTCCGTGCATTTAGTACGCCCATATTGTGTAATATCACCACTCTGACGGTTCTATCTCTGCAATGTTTTCATCTTTCCAAACTGAAACTCTGTCCTCATCGAACAGTAACTCCCCTCTAGCCTTCCCCCAGCCCCTGGCAAGCACTATTCTACTTTCCGTCTCTAGGAACTTGCCAGTTCTGGGTGCCTCATGTAAGTAGAATCAAAACATGGGTCTCTTTGTATCTGGCTTATTTCACTCGGCGTGATGTCGTCTAGGGTCAGCCATGAGGGACCCTGTGTCAGAATTCTCTTCCTTTCTAAGAGTGAATGATCCATTGTACGGAGAGACCACACTGTGTTTATCGGTTCAACTGTGCCTGAGCATTTAGGTTGTTTCTAGCTTTGAGCTGTTGTGAATAATGCTGCTTTGATCATTGGTGTTGAACCCCTGCCTTCAAGTCTTTTGGATAGACACCCAGAAGGAGAAGTTCTGGGTCGTATGGTAATTCCATATGTAGTTTTTGGGGGAGAACCACCCGACTTTTCCACAGTATCTGTATCATTCTCCATTCCCACCATCAGTGCCCAAATGTTCCCATTTTTCTAGGTCTTCACCAACACTTGCCATTTTCATTTTTTGTTTTTTGTGATAACCTCCTAATGGATGAAATGTGAAATATGATTTTAAAGTGAGACAGAAGTACCTATTCTTTTCTTTTTTTAAGACTTTATTTATTTGACAGAGAGATGGATCACAGGTAGGCAGAGAAACAGGCGGGTGGGAGGGAAGCAGGCTTCCTGCAGAGCAGAGAGCCCGATGTGGGCCTCCATCCCAGGACCCTGAGATCATGACCTGAGCCGAAGGCAGAGGCTTTAACCCACTGAGCCACCCGGGCGCCCCAGAAATACCTATTCTTTATCAAGAAGTGACCCAGGACAGGAAGTAGACCCGGCCTATTAAATGCTTTCTAAAATCCGTTTTCCCCTGCCATTTGTACCATATCTTTTCCACTTTGTAGGAAATGTGCATTTTATTTTTTTAAAGATTTTTTTTACTCTTAAATAATCTCCACACCCAGTGTGGGGCTTGAGCTCACAACCCTGAGGTCAAGGGTCACACACTCCATGGAAGGAGCCAGCCAGGTGCCCCAGGAATTTTTTATTTTTAAAAGAAAACTCTGAAGACCAGTAATCCTTAGAACTATTAGGGTTTCTTCTGAATCAAAGTTAATACATTTTTGTAGCATTTAGGAACTCTTAAAAATTGAAATACTATATGATCTAAGAGGTGCCCCATCTTCACATGTTAGCGTGTACTTCCCCAGTCTTTATTCTACTCAAGCTCCCTAATATTTTATTTTGTGGTTTCCTTTTTATCACTTTAGCAGCAGGAATACCTTTCTAACTCATTAAGTATTCTTTTATATGTCATATTTAAGGGCTACATAACATCCTATGATAATTATATGCATTTATATTCCTATATCATAGTTTATTTTATCTATATCTTAATTTAGGGGAAAAGAGATTAATCCCAAGTCACAAACCCCAGGGCGCCTGGGTGGTTAAGTGTCTTTCTTCAGCTCATGATCCCAGGGTCCTGGGATGGAACCCCCCATCGGGTTTCCCCTGTTCAGCAGGGAGCCTGCTTCTCCCTCTCTCTGCACCGTACCCCCTCACCCTGCTCATCCTCTCTCTCTCTCTTTCTCAAATAAATAAAATCTTTAAAAAAAGACAAAACCACAAATTTAAACATCACCCTCCCTAAACACAACAGACGCTCATGTGCTATGTAATTATTACCATTCTTGAACATCGTCTATACCACGGACTCCACCATTTTCCCTGTCCTATCAACCCACTCTCCTGTCTTTTTCTTTTTTTAAGATTTTATTTATTTATTTGAAAGAGAGAGGAAGCGAGAGAGAGAGTGAGAGAGAGAGCACAAGCCAGGAGGGAGAGGCAGAAGGAGAGAGAGGAGGAGACTCCCTGCTGACAGGGAGCTCAATCCCAGGACCCTGAGATCATAACCTGAGCCAAAGGCAGATGCTTAGTTGACTGAGCCACCCAGGTGCCCCCACTTTCCTGTCTTGATGTCCACTTTATTTAGCATAGTTAAATTTATTTAGCATAGCGACAATCTACCACATTGAGCTCTGCCCACCTCTCCCTCTGCTGCATGACCATGAAGGTAGCAAAGTTCCAGCTGTGGATAAACACAGATATCTGACTTTCTGGTCCCAAGTTCTGGTTTGCTTGAAAGTTACTGAAGAGAAGACAAGTAGACTGCTACCTTTCTCAAATGAGCACTCGACACAGACCAGACATTGCAACATGGTTCCTTAGTAAACTTGTTCTCACATTCTCCACCAATGAACATTTCATAATCTTACTTTAATCTTCAAAATTCCCACCCATACTCTACCTGTTTTTCCTCACTTTCAGACACTCTCACATTGCATGGATGCATTTATTAACAAGCAAGCATTTATTAAGCACCTTCCCGGAGGTAGTCCTGTTCAGTCACTGAAAACACTGCAGTGAACTAAGTAAAGACCCTGTGTTCATCGGGCTACCTTCCTAGAATCTGAAGTAACAAGTAAGCATACGGTATATAATGATGACAGGTGGCATCAAGTACGGAAGAGAAAGCTAAAGCAGGGGGGCGCCTGGGTGGCTCAGTTGGTTAAGCAACTGCCTTCGGCTCAGGTCATGATCCCGGAAACCCGGGATCGAGTCCCACATCGGGCTCCCTGCTCGGCGGGAAGCCTGCTTCTCCCTCTCTCACTCCCCCTGCTTGTGTTCCCTCTCTGGCTGTGTTTCTCTCTGTCAAATAAATAAATAAAATATTGGGGAAAAAAAAAAGAAAACTAAAGCAGAGTAGAGAGGCAATGGGAAAAAGGGACGAGGGTCCTAGACAAGGTGCTCAGGGAATACCATATTCAAGTAAAAACCTAAATGCAGTAAGCAAGTTATTTGCAGCCCTGCTCAAAATTACTCAACACCTCTTCATGGCCTGCTTCTCAACCTGCATTCAGTGTCTTTTGTGAAATACCCCAAACTTTCTCTATGCCCCAACCACACCCAAGATGCTTCTGTTTCTTCCCACACAGCGTTCCGTTCCTGGGATACCCTTCCTTCTTTCTTAAAGATCCAAGTCCAGTGCTCCAGCACCTGCTCTTTCCTGATCTCTGAGCTCACCCATTCTGAAATGCTCTCTTCTCTTGGCTTTCGTGGCCCATCTCCCCTGGTCTTCCTACCTCCCAGGCAGTCTCACTTCTCCTCTCTCACCCCTGCTCCCTGGATCTCAGCAACTCGATGACCTAACATATCATCTCGGTGCAATAAATCCAAAATGTATATCCCCCATCCACACTTCTCCTCTGAGTGCAACGTCACTTTACATCTGTAATTAGATTTCCCCAAAATTTACATCTCTGAAGTTTAAACCTTGATCCCCTCACCTCCGTGGGCCACCTGCCACCCTCTCTCACCGTACCATAAACCTGGGAGGCCCCCACTCCTATCACACTTGATGTCATACCCCACACTGTTCATCGGAGCAGTTCTCAGCTTAAATTATACTTCACTCACCAAGAATGCCAATGGCCACTCAATCAAGAGTAAGTTCTTCCTTTTTGTTATTTTCTCTCATAGCACTCCCTGTGCTTCCTACACAGAATTACTGAAATTGGTAATTCCATGCTTTGTGCACTTCCTTTTTTTACTGTTGTCTTTTCCCAATAAATCCATGCTCCCTGAATGTAAGGATCATGGCTATCTGTTCACTGTTGATGCATATCACCTGGTTTATAATAGGTGCTCAAGAAATATTTGATGCATGAGTATAAATGTTTGAGAATTCATGGACTTTTATATCCTTCACTTGGCCACGACATTATATTCAGGCCCTATTTGCTTAGCTTTCTTCTCTACTCTTGATCTGTAAGGATTAGAAGAAAAGAAAACAACAACAATAACAACAACAACAGAGTAGGGGCATAAGAAATTGTATTCCTCAAGGAGCTTCACAGGGTGGGGAAGGAAGGAGGATTTAGGGACCAACATAAGGAGGTAGGAGAATAACAGGACCCTAGAAGCTGGAACCACTTGAGAAGGCCAGTGGACAAGTTCTGTTCATACTTATCTATATGGATTGTGTGCACTCGGAACTTGGGTGTTTTAAGATTTCTTTGATGTAATTTATTTGAGAACGAGAAAGAGAACACACACATACAGGGAGAGGTCATAGGGGGAGGGAGAGGGAGAGAGAATCTCAAGCAGACTCCTAACTGAGTGCCAGGCCCCTCATGGGGCTCAATCTCACAACCCTAAGATCATGAAACCAAAAGTCAGAAGCTTAAATGACTCAACCACCCCCGTGCCCCTGACATCCTCTGTTTGTAAGAGACAACATAAATATTAAATATCACTGCCGGACCATTCTCATTCTTTTATTTATGTATTTATTTATTATCTTCAAAAAAGATTATTTATTTATTTATTTATTTATTTATTTATTTATTTATTTATTTGACAGAGAGAAACACAGCCAGAGAGGGAACACAAAGCAGGGGGAGTGAGAGAGGGAGAAGCAGGCTTCCCGCTGAGCAGGGAGCCCGATGTGGGGCTCGATCCTGGGTCTCCGGGATCATGACCTGAGCTGAAGGCAGACACTTAATGACTGAGCCACCCAGGTGCCACTCATTCTTTTAATTAAAAAAAAAATTCCTGGGGCGCCTGGGTAGCTCAGGGGATTAAGAATCTGCCTTTGGTTCAGTCATGATCCCTTGTCAAGCTCCCTGCTCAGCGGGGCAGCCTGTTTCTCTCTCTTCCTCTGCTCCTTTCCCCTACTATAATCTCTTTTTCTCTCAAATAAATCAATAAAATCTTAAAAACAAATAAACAAATAAATAAATATCCCCAAACCAAGGCTGATAAACAATTAAAAGTTATCTCAAATAACGGGAATCACACAGGAGGTACAATCTCCAGAAATAGTTGAGTCAGAATTTTTGTTCTTTTTGTTTGTAATTTTAGCAACTCAACAATGACAAAGATACTAAAACCGCTCCATCTCTCTGCTCTGCCCTCCTCGGGGTTGTAAGTAATAATATGTCGGTTTTTTTCATATTCTTACCAAGCCTATACATTGTTCATCAAGTTTCACTTTTAACTGTATTTTGATTATTAATGAATATATGTATGTTTATTTATTTACCAACAAGATCTATTCTTTTAATTAATTGTCTGTTCTTGACTACAGTAAATATTGCTGCTTGGCTACTCAGCAATCTCCCTTTCTTTGTTCACTAACAACCCTAATTCTATCAGAATTAAGTACCCGGCTAAAAATGACATTACAAAGACTGCTTTATAAATAGGGATGCTCATATGGCAAAATATGAAAAACAGGTATATTTGGAGTTTGTAGGCTGAGGCTTCTGGAAAATCTCCTTAAAGATGGGGAGGAAACTCAGCTGGCATATACCCCTTTGTCTTTCCTCCTCTTCAAGCTTGGAAAATAGTCACAATGCTGGAGAAGTAGCAACCATCTTGTGACCATGAGGAAAAGATGAAGATAATTGCTGAAAACTCAGGTCTGATATCTTTAAGTGTTGAAGTAATGTCAGCAAGCACCTAACATCAGACTTCTCATTACAAGAGAAAATAAACCCTTATCTTGTTTGTCATTGTTATTTGCATTTCTGCTGCATACAGAATTTAATCCCTAACTACTATAATGTTCCTTGTTATTTTCTACTTAGGCTTTTGTTTTTTCACTTGTTCAAGTTCTTTACACATTTAGTTTTCAAATATATGCTTGGCAATATCCAACTTTATATCCATAATACATGTCACAAATCTTTTTTCACAGATATGATTGACATATAACATTGTACAAATCTAACATGTACAACATGATTCCACTTATCTGTATTGCAAAATGACCACCACAGTAAGCCTAGTTAATATCTATCACCTCGTATCCTCACATTTTTTCTTGTGATGAGAACTTTTCAGATCTACTGTCTTATCAGCTTTCAGCATAGAATATAGTATTGTAAACTATAATCATCACACTATACAGTACATCCTCAACAACAACAAAAAAAGCACAGAAATGCAAGCTTTCTTCCTGAAAAGTAAAAGATATTTAAAAACACCATATGGTTGGCCAATTATCCCAACATCATTTATTAAATAATGAATTTTTTTCTTGAACTGATTGAAACTACCATTTTTTAAATCTTACGCCAAAATATTGTGTACACTAGAGTTTATATTTGTGCTTCTATTCTTTTATCTATCTTATGTCGAATCTGACATGATAGTTACCTAGAATTATTTTCCTTTTCCAGAATATTTTTAGTCATCCTCAAGTGCTTATTCTTCTAGAAAAATTTATTCTTCTTAGAAATATTTTGTCAAGTTAAAAAGATTTGGGTTGGCATATGATAGTACCGTGCCACATTTATAGCTTATTCCTGGTAGAACAAACATATTTCAATATTAATATCACCAGTAAAGTACGCTCTGTGCAAAAAAAGTCAAGGCAGACATGAGTACATGACCCTTCTGAGCTTCTCTCTCTTCCTGCTCCCATATTCCGGCATCAGGCTGGCTATCTGTGTTAGCTTAAGAAGGGGTATATTTGCACCTTTTCAGTGAATGACTATATTTAGTGAAAAGGTAGGAAAAGTTATATTGGGGGTGGCTGGCTAGATGCCATTATTAGAAGGAAGTCCCAGAAAGAAAGCTTTGAAGGTAAAAAGGGAAGAGATCCCTCTGAGGGGGTTGATATGAAAAGGGCTGTGAGTCAAAAGAGAGCAGAAGCCAAGAGGCTTGAGCACCTGAGATCAAGGCCACAGGGGAGTCTGCTAGGAGTCAGATCATCAAATTGAAATCCCTCTGTATGCAGTGGAAATGTCTCATAATTGGTTGTGTGAGATCAGGGCAAAGGCCTCACAAAGACACACTTTTTTTTAAACCAAGTCTTTGTTTTTTCTTTTCTGATTATAACAATTACATATGCCTATTGTAGAAGCTACAGAAATATATATAGAAGAAAAAAAATACTATGGTTTTAATAAATTTTCACTCAATCACAGTTAAGTCTGGTAGGTTTCCATTATTTGTTTATTTATTTTTAAGATTTTATTTTATTTATTTGACAGAGAGAAACACAGCTAGAGATGGAAAACAAGCAAGGGGAGTGAGAGAGGGAGAAGCAGGCTTCTCGCTGAGCAGGAAGCCCGATGTGGGGCTCGATCCAGGGTCTCTGGGATCATGACCTGAGCCGAAGGCAGACGCTTAACCAATTGAGCCACCCAGGTGCCCCAGATATAATCAACTAGAGATATTTATATAGCTAAGTCTATATAACCTATGTGTGTGTGTGGTATTTTTCACTGGACTTCATATTGCAAGTGGGAAAAAGGAGTGTATTTAGAACACGAGTTCTATGAGGACTAGATAGCACTGAACTGAATGAGATGAGCTCTACTACAGGTACTTGAATAATAGAATAGTAAACTGACTTTAGCACCATGACACTGGAGAGTAATACAGCCAAATATGTCACTGGCAGGCCAAGGAAATGGCCCCCAGAAAGACTGATAGATCACCACTGTCTCAGTACATCTAGAAATATCTTCTGAGCCTAAAAATAATGGGTCGTATCAGCTAATGCAGAACAGTTATTTGGCTGAATTAAACTTCAGCTACTCTCAAGAGACACTTTCCAAAATGGGATCTTTTTAAAGTAATAATAATAGTATCTTATTAATTATTCATAAAGTAATTATATTGGAGCCCCTGCTGCTTCCGTCCATCTAGATGATATCGAAACTGAGGGAGCGGGAGGAAGAGATGAATATTACATTCCCGCTTTCCGTCAAAGAGAGTATTTGTCTAGGCTGAGAGTGGTCCTTAGAAAAGGGTATAAGCGGAGGTTTTTCTTTCTTTCCTGGGGGTGTGCTTTGTGAAGACTGTTCATCCCTTGCACTTGGCAGCAGTTTCTGCCATTCTAGGATGTGAAAAGCTTTGCTTTCAATCCACAGCCAGCGTGGCAAAGCGCTCACTGAGCAAACGGGCTAGAAGCACGAAAAGCACAGCGCATCTGGTCCCAGGCCTGCGGCACCAGTGAGAGCTGGGGCTGCCCTGCCCTTTGCTTCCCGGCCCGACACTCAGCACACAGGAAGCGCATCCCCTCCACACAAGCCCACTAAACGGACTTCATCAGTCCTCGCGTCTAGAAAGCCCAATATTAACAATCTGGACCACAAAAATGCCCTCAGTGAAGCCCCAAACTAACAAGAAAAGAGGCAGCATTATCTGGCGTTGTCTGATGAATAAGGCCCTGGAGTCCGACACTGGTTTCTGAGTCATAGGCATACACACCTCGCATGAAAACTAAGTGAATGATCAGCGAGGATCCGTCCAGAAACTCTCTTCAATTCACAAAGGGTGATGGGAAGGAGGGACGGGCCGAAGAGTCCTATATGCCTAGCATAGGAAATTCAAAATATAAACAAGTAAAAATCTTCCCGCCTAAAGAAATTCCCTGTTAATATCTCAGCATATGGCCTTCCAGACTTTTCAATGCAGACACATATGCTTATCTGAAATTCTGCCTTAATTGAGATCATGCACTATGTAATATTATATCTTATTTTTTTAATTTAATATATTTTTATTTTTTAAAGATTTTTATTATGTATTTATTTGAGAGAGAGAGAGAGAGTGAGAGAGAGAGAACACAGCTGGTGGGGGCAGAGGGAGAGGGAGAAGCAGACTCCTCGCTGAGCAGGGAACCCGACGCAGGCTCTATCCCCAGACTCCAAGATCAGGCCCCCTCCTTTAATATTATATAATTTATTATATATAAATATTTAATATAATATTTACCATATCATAATATATTATAATATTTAATATTATATAATATAAAAAGTAAATATTAAATAGATTTTATATTCTATGATATAAACTATTAAATACTATAATAGATTAAATATTATATATTCAATATTATATATTTTAAAGAATATTTTCAAGTCATTAAATATTCCATGACTCATTTAAAAGACTTCTTAATATTCTTTCACATGTATGAATCATAATGTTGCTTAATTTATCTTGTTGGACATGCGAAGAGTCCAGGTTTCTTATGAATATTAATAATATGGCAATAAATATCCCTTTTTGTCCCATATTGTACTCTTTCCTCGGGAGATGGCTCTATACTTTATTTTATTTGGTGTATATGGACAATTTTTAAGCTCACCCTCCCTTCAGCGGAGCACATTCTTCAAGTCCTATAATCATTACTTATATCTTTGTTTTTTGTAGACAAATTCTGCATTATTACTGCTTGAACTTGCAGTTGCCTGATTACTAGGGAGCTAAGTGTTGTGTTTTGTTTTAGTTTGTTGGCCATTGTCTCTTTTTCTGGAAATAGGGCATTTATGTCCTTTCTTTCCTTCTCTTTTGCATCATTTATGTCTTTCTACTTTCTCATCAAATGTTTCTCTTACATTTCTGGCGAATGACTAACTTATAATCAGACAACGATTTTCCCTCTGCAATTCACTTTAATTGTTCTCTCATGCAGGAAGTCTTGCTTCATGCTGAGATGATAAGACACGTCTTTGTGGTTACCTATTAAAAGAAATACACGCATGCAGAATCCAATGCATCCTATCCTTTTGTATTCTTTTCTGCTTTGTGCTCTAATATCTAGAGGTTGCTTTCAAATGAGGGAAAACTCTTTCCCGATCCTGAAGAAATCTGTGATAAATTCCTTTCTTTCCTTTATATCCGAGGCTTAGCTGAGCCACCCACATGTGTCTCTGCGCGCCAGGCAGGTGTTTCGCATGCTATGAGGCGTCTGGGGCCGACGCGATACCAATCCGCATTCCGCCGTCCATTCTCCGTCCATTCTTTGCGGTCCGTGCTGGAGATGTGCACAAAGAGAGATCATTTTTATCCTTTTGAGAACTAAGAGATTAAAGAAAAGGCAAGTATTCTACCCTCAGAACTGGTGTTCAAAAGAACCCTAAAAAATAGAGACTCAGATTTGAATTTCAAAAAAATTACGCCCGATTCTCTGTCTTAGCCAAATACTGCTGTGTGATTTTCTACAAGGGTCTCACCTCTTTAAGCTTCGCCTTCCTGACTCATAAAATCCAGACAATAAGCCCTATTTTACATTGGCGCCATGATGATCAAACAAGATCATATTCCCAGCATAGCCCTCAGTAAACACAGGCCAATAAATGTGGCCTGAATTTGAATTTAAGGGAGGGCGAATGACAGTGGCAGCTACAAAGCTTTAAATTCCAATCTGGCAAGATTAAGGCCGGTTCTGGAATTTTAGGGTCCCTCCCTAGAGTGCAATTTACCCCAATAACTGGCCCAGCATGTGGGGACACTGGATTAATATGTTTGCCAAGTGCCTTGAAAACTTTTAAAGAGAAAATTCTTTTTTTTTTTTAAGATTATATTTATTTATTTGACAGAGACAGACAGAGCAAGAAAGGGACTACAAGTGGGGGGGGCGGGGGGAGTGAGAGAGGGAGAAGCAGGCTTCCCATCAAGCAGGGAGCCCGATGCCAGGCTCAGTCCCAGGACCCTGGGATCAGGACCTGAGCTGAAGGCAGACGCTTAATGCTTAATGACTGAGCCACCCAGGAGCCCCCAAAGAGAAAATTCTTAAAGAAAGAAAACCCAGGCAAAATCAGTATATAAACAGGAAGTCTGGTCCCCTAGGTTCGTGTTTATTTGTCACAGAAAAATGACAATGACTGAGGGGAGCACGCGGTGGGCGCTGCCCGCAGTCTATTCCCCGTTCCCTCTCCAGTCTGTCGAACCGCAGATGAAAGAATGGCGTCTTGTCCAAATGTGAACAACTAGTGTGTGAGAGAGGGGACTCTGTGCGGGTCTCCCCCCAGTATCCAGACTCCTCAGAGCTTCTCGAATACAGCGGTGCACCGGAAGGCACGTGTGAGCCACGGCTGGTTATGGGATGAGACCACACCTCTGTAACAGGCCCAGCAGTCTGAGCCTTAGCAGAATTATTTCCAAGGCATTCGGAAGGAATTTCTGTCTCCCAAATACCTTCTCTGTCTCCTCTGATGATTCAAAATTTTATGTTCTGGAATCTGAACCTTTTCATTTCAAAATCAGGTATGTCTTAAAATGCCACAGCCCCTGGTTTCTATTTTGATGTATTGGGGGCCATGAAGGTGTAAGTGAGTCATAGGAGAGTCTTTCCTGAGTCAGGGTTTGTGGGATGAGGGGAGAGAGTGTGGGAATAAGGGCAGGTTGGCAGAGCCAGGAGCCCCCAAAACAAAACACTGTGAGGATTCCACACTTTTGCCCTGAACTGCCCCGAACGGGACGTATCATTTTTTAAGAACGTATTGGAATCAAGTTGGCAACTTGCTGTATAAGAATTAACAAGGAAGAGAAAATCTATTTCTGCCTTAATTGAATGGCTTTTATTTTTCCTCTTAATTAATAGCATATCCAAACTCTTTAATTAAACTCATTAACTAAAAGCTTCCATTTCTTAAAAGTACCATTTTTACGGGCACCTGGGTGGGTTAAGCCTCTGCCTTTGGCTCAGGTCATGGTCTCAGGGTTTTGGGATCGAGGCCCGCACCGGGCTCTCTGCTCCGCAGGAAGCCTGCTTCCTCCTCTCTCTCTGCCTGCCTCTCTGCCTACTTGTGATCTCTCTCTCTGTCAAATAAATAAATAAAATCTTTAAAAAAACAAGTACCATTTTTATGAAGATGGAAATACATGGAAAGAAGATTTTGTTATTTGAATACTTTGAGCCCTTTCTGATGATGCATAATCTTTATTCCTTAATGTTCTTTCTGGAAACTGTGTGATTGAGTATACTCAGACCCTCATTCTATGAAAACACAAAATCATCAAACGGTCTTTATATTTAACCATATTTCTAGACAAAGCAAAATCTGAACAAACTTAATGGCCATATTATACATTAAACTTGGTTTATCTCTTTCTCTCCTCCTCCCATAATATAACCTATACATAAAGCATGGAATTAGGGTAAAATTTAAGACATCATTTAGGAGCAAATGGCTTCCTTTAGCCAGAGGGGTGACATTACAAGCCCCAAGGGGATTGTGGAAGTAATGACTATGGGAAAAATGTCCTTGAATTACTGCTGCACTGCCTTTATGCTTTTTTCTTTTAAAGAAAGAAGAAGTAAGTGATGGCCAGGATGCTCATATTTCTTAAATCATATACATGCCTCCCTAGTCCCTCTGATTGCATAAAGCTGCACAGCTGACAGAAGCGTAGCATGATTGCCCATAATTCTCTGATGCATAGAAACTCTGTAAGAGTACACAAAGGACTAGGTAAGTGGCTGAGGGAAAAGTCGGCATGAACATTGAGAATCTGAAGCCCATCGGCCCCGCATCGGCCCCGCATCAGCCCCGCACAGCTGCCATGCACAGCTCCCGCTTTGCAAATCCAGACGCAGCTGTGAGTCCTGGGACAACGCCTCCTAGCTCAGCTCCCTCCTTACAGCGGCAAGTCGCCGCCTGCACCGGGCTCACTTAGGAAGAAAGCTCTGAGATGAATTAAAATGTCAGATACTCAGACAGCTGAAATTGAGAGCTAGAGGCATTTACCCAAGTGCGCAGCCCCCTGCTGCATAATGGCGCCCCACTCCCCCGCTCCACTCCTCAGAGGCAAAAGGGGAGACAAAGTGATGGAAGGATCATAAACAATACATCTTGATGTGTCTAAAGCAATTGTCTGGGCGGCACACAGACTGGAACGAAGACTGCCACGTCTGCCTTGCAGCCAGACCACATAGTAGGCAGGACACTATCTTCCCTTTCCTCTTGCCTTGTTGCCTCTGAGCCTCCCCGCTACCCCAGCGGCCCCCCTGTGCCAACTGCATACCCAAGAGACCCCGCTACAGCCATTTTTCCCCCTCACTTCTCTATGCAACTTTTTTCTTCCCCCAAGAGATGAATTTACTAACCCGTCATACTAAAAGAATTCACATTTTTTTTTACTATTAAAAGTATTAAATGATATTAACGCTTTAGTATGTCAGTCCTCCCAAAGGCAGGCGTATGTGTGATAAAAGAGCATCATCCTGGGTCTTAATTACACAAGAAAGAACTGAACAGTCGTAAAGACGCAGCACGGAGAACTGACTCTTGGGTTCTAAAGTTAGCAAGCCTTTTAACTTCCCTGGTCTATTTCCTATTAGGGAAAGGACTGGATGGATCAGTTCTCCAAGGTCCTTGGGGACATGTTTCCCGTTGAACGGGAGGAGTGTTAGAAGCACAGTCTTTCCTGCAGCACCTTCGTCGCTACTGTGTAGCACTAGAAAACGACTTACATGTCTGCCTGTGGCCCAGGTGCCCGGTCTCTCATGAACCGCATAGACTCGGGTGGGCCCCATTTGCAGCCTGACTGTGCCGTCCTCAAAAGGCACATGTTCTGATCAGAACTGCAGTAGAAGAAAGCAGACACAAGTGTGCCTCTCAGTGGTGCTGGGGACAGTCCACAAAGAGGTCTGAGGTGGGTCTGACCATTAACAGGTTACAGCCCAAGTTCATCGTCCCTGCCAGGGACATGATCTCATCGGCAGGTCTCGCCAGAGGCTGAAGTTCTGTCTCGTTAAGAGCCTCCCAGGCACGGAGATTCTGCTTTGTCACAGGCGCCTATTTGGTTTATAGTTCTGCTATGTCATTAGACAACCTTTTCAGAGCAATGCAGGAAAGAAGAGTCTGCGATTAACCAATTCGAGACCGAAAGGAATGAAAAAAACTGTCGAACCAGAAAATGTCCAAGTTAGTGACAGAAAAGGAAAGGTCCAAATTTCTGTGTTAAAACAGGGGTAGGGAGGAGGGGATGCGAAGGGAGGGCTTGCTGTATGTAAGGATGAAAGAATGAGTGGCTCTTTCTCCGCTAGAAGGAGGCAATACAAAGCACTGGAAATGGGAAGAGGGGCATGAGGCCTGGGGCAGAGTCTAAAAGAAACGGAGAAAAGTCAGAGGAATCACGAATCAGAGGGAATAGACTTTTTCCATAAATTCCTGATCCTTGGCTGTACCGACGGTGGGCCCTGGGACAAATGTTTAAGCAGGCTGGGCTAGAAAGTGGCATAATTTAGAAGGAAGAAAGGAAGTACGACTTACATTTTCTGTTAATTGGGCTGACTGACAATGAGACCTTTGGCCTTGCGACCAATAAGAGACAAACTGAAACAGTTTTCATGTCTTTCTTTTGGAAAAGCTTTCCGGGCTCCCTCTTCCATGAACCTGTGCAGCTGTGCAAAGAACGTTCTTTCTTTCTAAAAGGCCACATGCCTCGGTTTTAGAAGGCGCCCCTGCAACCAGCCTCGGCTGAGTGCGCTATGTGCCCGCTCCAACAGCGCCCCTGCTGGTAAAAGGGAGCAGGGCGGCCACAGGTTTCCCAGGGCGTCGCCCGCAGTAAGTGCAGAGAGGTGGGGGGGCGGTCCCCATAACTGCGCTATTTGATGCAGAATATGTGCGGCAGATCTTTGTTTCCCATTACCGCCCCTGCCCCCGGGGTGGGAGGCCCGCGCCACACCCTAGCCGGCTACCCCAGCTCGGGCTCGGGAAGTTGAGGGAGAGCAGGTCAGAAGGCATGGCAGAGGGGTGAAGGGCAATCCCGTGGACGTGAGGGGCAGGTGGACCTTCTGCCCGCCAGTGACACGGGGCTGCGGGCTGCTGCGGGTTGGGGCGACCCAGCTAGGGGGTGCCCCGGACCTGCACGAACCCAGGGGCGCAGCGAGCACAGCCAGGGAACAGCACCGAGAGCCAGTGGCATGCCGGGTCAAAGGAGACATGCGGACTGGGGGTGACATCCCCAAACGCCAGGCGTCGAGGAGCTCGGGCTCAGGACCGTGCCTGTCCCCCTCCCCCGTTCCTTGCGGCCAGAGGATGCTGAGTCATTCCTTCTCCGCAAGCCGGCGCAGGAAGGGAGCCCCAGCTAGCGGCCGGGGTCGGGCCTCCGCAGCGTAGGCCAGGTGGGGGGATGTGCAGGAACCCCCTGAAAAGTGCACCCCCCTTTTTGTATATTCGAGCACAGGCGCGTTTCTTCTGGGGGAAAGTCTACCGACCTTTCATCGCAACTGAAAGTCATTCTGGACTCCAAAGGAGGGCTCAGACTTTCAGCTCCGCAGTAATCCCTTTGTTTTACAGTTGAGGAAATGGTGCCCCAAGAGGGAAGGGGCTTCCCCCAGGTTGGGGTCTCAGGTGTAGCTTTTGCGCTTTAACATTGAACTATCCTCGGCTTCTGTGTCTCCCCACGTGAGTAATCACTATCCGCACGG
Source organism: Spilogale gracilis (assembly GCA_004023965.1). Lineage (NCBI taxonomy): Eukaryota > Metazoa > Chordata > Mammalia > Carnivora > Mephitidae > Spilogale > Spilogale gracilis. The sequence continues at coordinate 51,217 of PITA01004014.1, forward strand.
ATGCAGGAAGCACCTGCCCCATCTCTTTTAAAGTTATGTCTGCGATTTCCCCAGAGAGAATTCCTTTGCCTGTCTTCTTTTCCGGGCACCCCACCCTTTCGCCAGGCGGGCTCAGGCTCTCCGTTACTGCCTCAGGCACTGTCCGCATCCTGGGGAATGTGTGCTCACCAACCCAACATTCTGTTGGTTTGCGCGCGCGCGCGCGCGCACACACACACACACCCCACATTCTTGGACCTCTTAGTAATTAGACTTTTAAAGAACTTTGCAAAGTTTCTATTCCTCCGGTTGGCAGTTTCTCCAGGCAGAACAGCGAGATGACTGCTGCGGGTGGGAGGAAGAAGCCGGGTGGCACAGTCCCTCCTTACTAAGGACGCCGCGGCCTGGCGCTGGGCCCCAGGATGGGGTGACTGTGCTTTCTGAGCGAGGTATGGGTAAGAACTCTCTCCTTGGATACCCACGGGCTATGTGTGCTGTTCTTACCGTGTGCTACACTGCCCGGCCCCTCCAGACTGGCGGGAATCTTTGAACAGGAGAACGCAGTCCACAGGGAAGAGAGCCTGAGCTGCTCTGGCCGAGGAGGACGAGGACGGGGGTGGGAGCAGAGAGGGATGGAGCCTGCAGTCTCCGAATTTCCAGTACCCCCCTCAACCTCAGTTCTTCACTTTTTCATTTCTGTTGAATTGGTCCAGTCTTCCGGGCTCCCATGCCTTCACATCAGTGTTTGCTCGTCCTCACAGCTCATGGGAACAAGAGTCACACTTTAAGTGTGGAAAGCTCTGCTCTCTGTTCCAGGAAATCAGTTTCTTTTTCTGCCTTTCTTATCAAATTTCCACAATTTACTTTAGATTTTTCCTGTGGGTCTCGCACATCCCCTAGGCAGATTATATTATTTACTTTGGCATTGTGGAGGAGAAGGCTACTCATTTAGCTGTGTGGCTGGTTGCCTTATCTTTGTTCCAGAGAGATTAGGCAGTCTTATTCCATAATACATGAAGATTTTATTTGTGAGCAGCGGCCCCTGCCAGCTGGGGCAGATAAAATTAAATAGAGGGTCATCCTTGTATCTTCAGGGCGATTGCTTATTACCATAATAGTACAAGTAACGACATTCGAGCACTTTCTTTGTGCTCAGAAGCTCTTACCCCTGGTAGCTCTAGCCCAAGAAGAATCATTTTCCTCAGTTTCAGAGGATACCAAGGTCTGAATTTCAACCCAAACCTATTTCAAGATCCTTCCATGGTCCAGGAGAAGAGTTACGGGCACAGAGGCTAAGAGATCAAGACTGTTAGGAGTTGTTTATAATTCCAGGAATTCTAGGATTATGGACTCAAAGTTTTTAGGATAAAAGGAGTTAGAAAGGGGTCCTTTTCTTGCAAGCACAGACTAAAATCCTACCATCTGGGTCAGGATTCTGCTCAGCACTGTCTACTACCAACCACTTCACTTCCTCAGACTTCATTGCTTGAATCTGAAGATGACTCTTAGCAATGACACGCCCCCTCACATGTTCGCCAATGGGATGGAATCGGGTGTTTGCAGTGTTTAGCACAGGGGCAGACAGAAGGTGCTTGCTCGATAAAATTTGACTTTCTGCACTACCAACACTTCTACTATTTCTATTCTCAACTTGTCTTTTTGGATGCAGATAGGCTAATTTTGGTCTGGAGGAAATCATCCTGTGTGCTATTTCCCTTTCCTCAACATTTATATATATGCAAGTAAAATCAGTTTAAACCAAGGGCGGATTTATAAGAGTAAGTCACAGGGTGTTTAACAAATTATGTGTGTATGTATGTAGGGAGGAGACATTTCTGTTCTTTGCTGAGGTTGTTGGGTGTCTGGAAAAGTGTTCCAAAGTCAGAGAGACTCGGCTGACTCCTAGACTTCACCGTGCACTGTCTGCTGGGAGTTGGCATGAATCACTAATGTCTCAAAGCCTCCCATTTTTCATTTATTCAAAGTGCGGATAATAGAATCACTGATCTCTACCTCGGATATATCATATGTTAAATGAATTTAAATAATAATAAGTTTAAAGGTTTTCTAAAATGGGGATAATAATACCATCTCTTCAAGGTTGCTGTAAGACTTAAATGATATTTTATATGTGAAAGTGATTTGCAGAGTGCCTGACTCATCACTGTCTCCCAATAAAAAAAGGTTTACTTTCTCTCTTTCCTTTGTCACGATGAGAATTAACTGGGTTATCTATTGATTATTTTGTACGGAAGACTGTGGCCACTTATTCATCTTCCATGCTTGGAAATGAGCATTTATATTAATGTTATCACAAACTGATGTTGTAAAGTATAATTCTAAAACCCCATAGCCATGAATGGGGCCAGGGGGTGGAGATTGTCCCGAATCATCCTAAGGAACAAAAGGTCGTGTGAGGGGCTAGTTACGGGTCCCAAAGGCTGTTTTCAGCCACTGCACTGAGGGAATGTTAGTTGGTTCATTTTGCAAATGGACTGTGAACTGCAGATGTCCCTGTGAGAGAAAACTGAAAATGACTAGCAGATCCCTTGGAGAGCCTGGCCTCTTTTTGAAGATGAGAAGATATAGGAAACTGGGAGTTAGTGGAGAAATGAGAAACGGAGCCACAGACTATGAAAGCTACCATCTGCCAAGAGGGTGCCGAAGCTTTAGGAACTGGGGGGATTTATACTTCCAGCCATGACGGGGTAACTAGCTCCAGACTAGTCCTCCCACTGCAAACAGCCATAAAACCGGATGGAAATTTTTCAGACAACTGTTTGCCGGCAGTCGACAACAGGCAGTGCAAGGCTGTTATCCCTGAGAGAGAAAAACTTAAAGTAAACCCACAAGCACCCAGCTGCCCGTCTGCCAGGGACAGTTCTCCAAGCAGAGCACTGAAGTCCAGGCAGGGGTGGAAGCTGAGATGGAGAACAGAGTGAAACACAGGTGAAAGAGCTGGAATCTGCCCAGTAGGGCATAGGCAAGGAGGAGCTATGCAGAGAGGGCTCTCCCATGAGACTGGCTGAGGCCTGGGCTATAAATGAACTGGAAGAGACCACCTGGGATTCACCAGCTTGAGGCTCCTAGCGCCTTGAAACTGAACAGATGCTAAGGATGCTGCAGGAAGAACAATCCCTAAAGACTTTGGAGTTCTAAACCTCAAAGAGTCAACAGGTATCTGTAGCATTTTATTTTATTTTATTTTATTTTTTTAAGATGTTCTTTTTTTTTTTTAAGGGATTTTATTTATTTGACAGAGAGAAGCACAGCCAGAGAGGGAACACAAGCAGGGGGAGTGAGAGAGGGAGAAGCAGGCTTCCCGCCGGGCAGGCAGCCCGATGCGGGGCTCGATCCCAGGTCTCTGGGATCATGACCTGAGCCGAAGGCAGTCGCTTAACCAACTGAGTCACCCAGGCGCCCCTATTTTATTTTATCTTATTTTATTTTATTTTACCTTTTAAAAAAGATTTTGTTTATTTATTTGACAGAAAGAGAGATCACAAATAGGTACAGATGCAGGCAGAGAAAGAGGGAAGCAGGCTCCCCACTAGAGCAGAGAGCCCGATGTGGGACTTGATCCCAGGACCCTGAGTTCATAACCTGAGCCAAAGACAGAGGCTTAACCCTCTGAGCCACCCAGGCACCCACCCCACCCCCTTTTAAAATATTTTATTTACATAGTAAATATTTTTGCCTGTGCAGGCCATATAGTCTCTACGGAAACAACTCAGTTCTGCCACCATAGCATATAATCAGTCAAAGACAATATGTGAATGAATAGCATGGCTGTGTTTCAATAAAATTTTACTCTCAGAAACAAGGTGGTGGGCGGAAGGGGGCAGGATTGGCCTAAGGATCACCAAACATTCTAGAATAAGACCTATTTCAGCCCTGCATTAACAAAGACTGAAACTAAGCCCTGGGAAAATCTCAGCGGGGGTGGGGGGTGGTGGTGGTAGTGGTGGAGCCCGTAGGGTGGGCAGAATTTGAAGTCTGAGCCCCATCAAGGTAGAAGAACTTTGGAAATAACCTTGGGCTTTCCACAGACGTTATAACAATGTACCAAACTCAGCCTACACAAGTTCAAGATGATCAGCTGGTAATTGAACCACCTGCTAAAACAGGAACTCGCACTCCTTAAAGGAGGATAACAGAATCTTTATAACATACAATTCAAAATACCCAATATTCAATAAAAAAATCACACCAAAAAAATCACAAATGTGACTTATAGCCAAGAAAAAAAGCAGTCAATAGTAACGGAGTTTAATTCAGATGTTAGACTGAGCAGACAACGGTTTTATCAGTTATAATAAATACGTTCAAAGAATCAAATAAAAATATGTGCAAACTTTGAGAGGAAAAGTATGGAATAATGAATGAAAAGACAGAAAATCTCAGCAAAGAAATGAAAATGGTAAAAATATAACTAAACCAAAATTCTAGAACTGAAAAGGACAACTAAAATGGAAAACTCACTGATGGGCTTACTTGCTTTTTGGACATGGCAAGAAAAGAGAATCAGTAAACTTGAAATGGATTAACTAAAATTTTTCAATCTGAAGAAATAAGAGAAAAAAGATTGAAGGAAACTTGAACGGAAATCCAAGGACCGGTGGGACCACAGCGAACAGTGCGCTGGAAAGGGGGGTGGGTGGGTGATGGGCTTGGAGCTGCTGTATCCATTGCTGCTTTCCAGGTGAAGGGGAAATGTTGCATTGATCAGGAATCTGTCACAGGGGAGGGAAATCACGTGTGGGATAAGAGGCATAGCAGAGTGCCTCTTTCCCGCACAGTGCTCCGGAGATACAAAATTGAAGAACACAACATACTGGGTCCCAAGGAGGATATAACCATTCAGGGAAGCAAGACATATGTGAAGAGAAGAAAACACACCTTCCAAGACAACACAGAACAGCAGTGCAGGGGGTGAGAGCTACAGGTGTTCAGATGGGGAAACCATGGAAGACTTCCGGGAGGAGACAGAATAATAGATTGAACAGGAATGGAGAATGGAGGAGTGAACATTCAGAGTGGAGAGGTGGAGAGCTGGGTAAGCTTCATGCAGGGTCTTCTGGAGGTCTGAGAACCGATTAGGTTACTTACAAACTTCCATGTATTTATACATTTTTCTGGGAAGAGGAGACAGTGTTTCAAAAGGTAACAACTTGTAAAGTCAGAACCCTTACTATAACAGCTAGAGAATTGCCAACAACTTTTTCATTGGTCTTACTGTGAGACCCCACCCGGTCTGCTTTGGGTTCTCTTTTTTTAGTTACCAAGTAATTCAGATGCCCATAATTTCAGCACTATGGGGAGGGTGCCAAGGTCAGCAGTTGGGGGGGGCGGCACTGGAGACAGAAGGGTCGTCAGTGCTTCCGGCCACGGGATAAATGTCTGTTTCTGTGAGTCACTTGTGCTCACAAATTCTGGAATCGTGGCACCTGGGGTCTCCGATAGGGAACCGCGTGTTCTGATTTGGGAAACAGCCGCTATGATAGTTTCCTGGTGTGTGTGCACGAATAGCATTTGTGTAGAGATTAAAACGTTTTCACCTTGCCCTGCTCCTTTCACTTGGGGCACCTTTTGGAAGACCATGGTTGGTGACTCCTAGAACTCCTAAAAAGCCTGTTTAATACTGCTGCCCTCCTTCCCCCGCCCACAGCAACCCACGTTCCACTCCACTTCTAAGCTGTCCCTGTTCCAGGGAGGCCTGTGGGCTACTGGACCTACCGTCCAGCTTTCGAGAATATTACCTATCATCTAAAACCTGAACGCCTTTCTCTTTAAATTTAGATGAAAGCAAAGAACAATGGATTTGGAAATATCTTTACCAAACTTGGCATGTTATTTTGAGCTGGGAACGGACTGATCAGAATTGACTTCTGTAGTGAAAATGAGGCTGGAGTATTTCATATTGTTTTAATTTCCTGCTTATACTGAAAAATGAATCACAACGCCCAAATTTCAATGACTCATCACTTCAGGGAGAAAGCCTAAATTTTGATTCTATGAAAGTTTTGCTTCACTAGAAATTTTACCAAATAGCATTCTTTTTTCTGGTTCAGACCCCTACATGGGCAACCTGGGTTTCGCACAGGTATCACATTTTCTTAAATAAAATCACATAAAGCAAGTGTATTCTGATTTTCAGGGTTGGATTTTTTTTCCCCCTCTTTCCATTGCCTCTTTTTGAAAGAAAGTATCTTCAAACAGGAGGCCTGGAGCTACTCATAAATTCTCCATAACACTGCGGAAATATGTTTCACTCGGAAATAGTGGGGAGAGTAATAAGGGCTTCTTGGTTGAGAAACGAAGCAGCGACATCTTGAATGGTTTAGGAGTTTAATCTCTCATCCTGATGCAATCCCAAGGATACTGTGCTCCTGGGGTTTTCTTTATTGCCAGCTCTTGTTTAATGCTGGGATGAAAGGAACCATTTAATGACAAGCAAGAGCGGTACAGTCTGTTCCTGCTACTATCACATTTCTCTCCGTTTTCAGATTACAGAATGAGAACTCAAAATGCATCTGGTATAAAATGCAAGGTATTGACTGCCTGCTGCTCTGCCTACTCGTGCTCTCTATCTCTCTGTTAAATAAATAAAATCTTAAGAAAAAAAATGAAGTCCGGGAAGTAGGGACTGGACAGCCTGACTAAAACTGGATGTGTCCTGGTCTGATGTGGAGCCAGGTCGCGAAGTAGCAATCTTTCGGCTTTCTTCCTCTGGCCAATATTCTCCTCGCCAGCCTGAAATCCCATTGGTTCCAGAAGCTTGCTCCTGTCTCTCAATTTTCATACCTGTGTCCTGGCCATAGGGAGGGAGTCTCTTCTCTTTTGGGTGGAGCCTGGACTCTGAGAGACACAGAAAATTCCCAAAATACATCAGTAGTAAATTGGCTTCATTCGCAAGCCGCCATGCCCACAAAAGAAAAAAAGGGGGAGGGGAGGAATTATTATTATTATTATTATTATTATTATTATTAAGATTTTATTTATTTGACAGAGAGAAACACAGCCAGAGAGGGAACACAAGCAGGGGGAGTGAGAGAGGGAGAAGCAGGCTTCCTGGGGAGCAGGGAGCCCGATGTGGGGCTCGATCCCGCATCTCCGGGATCATGACCTGAGCCAAAGGCAGTCGCTTAACCAACTGAGCCACCCAGGCGCTCCTGGATGCACATTCTTATACTGAAACTGTGTAGTAAAGTTCTGTGCAGTGTTGATGGTGAATGCACATTTGATGACTAATGGAACACAGTCCTTAGACCTGCCTTCTGGAACCCATCCCCTCTCTGGTCTGAGGCTTGAGTGGCAGTAGAAGGATGGGAGATGGTCCAGACCTCCCACCTCCCCTCACTTTGCATCAGGCCATGGAAATAATTACCTTTTTTTTTTTTAAAAAAAAAAGATTTTATTTATTTGACAGAGAGAAACACAGCCAGAGAGGGAACACAAGCAGGGGGAGTGAGAGAGGGAGAAGCAGGCTTCCCGCCGCCGAGCAGGGAGCCTGATGTGGGACTTGATCCCAGGTCTCCAGGATCATGACTTGAGCTGAAGGCAGTCGCTTAACCAACTGAGCCACCCAGGTGCCCCGAAATAATTACCTTTAATCCTCCAACATCCCCTCATCACCGTTGCCTCTTGCCAGCAAAGCAATGATGAATGCAGGAGTGAGGACTAAACAGAATGCATGGGGTCAGCAGCGGCCTGGCTTAGATGCCCTCCAGCTGAAAAGAACCTTCTTTCCCTCAGATTCCAGAATCACACTAGGATGTAGTAACTGATATTAAGATTTCCCCCCAAGAAAGTGTGTGTGCATTTTTAATACATGAATGAAACAATAATGGTGATGTTTTAACAGTCAGACAACCATTCAGAGCAAGATTCTCCAGACTAAAGGCTTGCTTTTGCACATGTGTTTTTCTTGAGTCTCAGAAATGAAGTGAAATTCATGATTTTTTGTTCCATTTTATGTTTAAGTGGAACGTACCCTATTAAAGAAGTTTAAAACCCCATACGCAATTCATATCTCAAATTTGGAGGCCCAGGCTATCCCTAGCCAATGTAGAGAAGGAGGAAAAGCATTATAAGCTCCCATGGGGAGGCACCTCTTCACTGATTTGTAACTGATTTGTTGGTAATGTGACAACCATGTGAGATCATCATGTAAGGTAGCATGGAGTCAGCCATCAAGGCTCTCGGAGGTGGCCTCTTACCTAGTGGCCTCAATCCCAGATTTGATTGACTCTGAATAGGATCTCTCCTTGCTGACTTCCTCACTCGAGAACCACAGAGCTGCTACTCCTGTCCCCCTGGGTTCATTCAATAGAGAGAGCACAGCGGGGATATTTGGAACGCAAGATGGAGATACCAGACCTCTAGGAGTTCTGCTCACAGATTCTCAATAAGGTGAAGGGAGGCAAATCATCAGACACTCTCAGGTTATGCTTGGAAGAAGTTCCACATGCTTCCCCCAAGACTAATTACTACATTCTGAGTAATGCAATGTGTACCTAGTACCATATAGAATCAAAAGTCCTTCAGATCTCAAGGTTTAGAGCATAGAAGTTCAGAGAGTTTCCTCTTAGAGTAGCAGAGGAGGGAAATGTGATCGGTGATCTTCAAAGGTACACTGTAGCTGGTGCTAGAATAAGGAGATCTGCGTTGTCTATTGACCTCAGGGAGCTCTGGCAAATGCTGGTGAAGAAAGGAGCAGGGGCTAGTCCCAACACAAAAGCCAACATATACTACGTCCTGACAAGACAACTGAATCGTGGATAGACTCTTCTCTAAACAGGCCATAAAGGAGACAAGTCAGGGGGGCCTGGAAGACAGTCCAAGAGCAAGTAACACAAGGAAACAAACAAATGGAATTTCCTTTGTGACCTTGAGCAAGTCCTTTCATCTCTCTGGGTCTCAATTTTTGTATCTTCAAGATTGTCTCCAAGATCCAGCCACATCTATAATCTCATATGTTCACATTTATGGAATTTCGATTCATAAACCTCTGATGATATATCCCAGAAACATATGTCCTGTGGAGGATGGAAAAGGCCCTAAGCTATAGATCACCGAAATGAGTAAATATGCCTGGTTATTACCATAGACAGCCATTGCATCCATCCGCTAGGGCTGCCATAACCAAGCACAACAAACAAAGTGGCTTAAACAACAGGAGTGTATTATCTCACAGTTTCGGAGGCCAGAAGTCCAAGAGCAAGGTGTCAGCAGGGCTAGTTCCCATGAGGGATGTGATGGAGATTCTGTCCATGCCTCTTACCTAGTGGTTTGTTGGTGATCTTTGGTTCCTTTGGCTTCCAGAAGCATCCCTCTAATCTTCTCCTTCATCTTCACATGCATTCTCCCTGCATGTGTGTCTGTGTCCAGACTTGTCCAAATATCCCTTTCTTATAAAGACAGTAGTCATGCTGGATGAAGAGCCTACCCCACACCAGTCTGAGTTCAAGGGTTAAGACTTGAACATATGAATTTGGGAGGGGCGCAAGTTGGCCCATAACAGTCATAGAGCATGGAGGTCAAGTACATGGACTTGGAAGTCGAACAGCCAAGAAGGCCCATCTTCTTCACTTACTTGAGCATGTGATACAGGACAAACCACTGACCCTGTCTGAGCTTCTGTGTTCTCTTCTACAAATAAGAGGAAATGAGGAAAAATATGCCCCCAAAATTAAAATAAGCAATCATGGTGCTAGTAACTGGCACATGTTCAATAATGATAGTTATGGGTATTTTATTCGACCTAAACTATCTGGATAAGAGGTCTAGATAGTTGAGGATAAAATGGTTTTAAGAGTCTTACTAAGCCATCAAAGGCCCACATGGTCTGCCTTTGACCCCATTCTTCACCTTCATCCCCTCACTCTCCAATCTAGCCCCGTAGGCCGCCTTGCTGCTCCTCAGACATGCCTACTCACTCCCACCCCAAGGCCTCTGCATTTGCCCTTTCTTCTGCCCAGGATTTTCTTCTCTTGGATACCCAGCTATCCAAGGGTCTTCCATTGCCTTCAGATCAGATCAGATATCACCTTATCAATGATCTTCTTCCTGACCACCCCTTAAAAACAATATGCCCCGCAACTTTATGCTCTCCAGACCGCTTCCCCTGCTTTATTCTTCTTCGTACTGATCACAGTCTAATATACTTTTATAAAGCATCTTATGTTTCCCTCAAAAATCATAGATGTCCTAACTCTCACTATCTCAGAATATGATCTTATTTGAAAATAAGTTCATTGTGGATAAAAATTAGTTAAGATGAGGTCATATTGGGGTAAGATGGGTCCCTAATCCAATATAACTGGTGCCTTTATAAAAAGCAGACTTGGACACAGAGACATGTGTGCAAGGAAAATGCACACAAAGATGAAGGCAGAGTTCAGGGTGATGATCCTGCAGGCTAAGGAACTCCAAAGACTGGCAGTCAGCCACCAGAGGCTAAGAGAGGATAATGGAACAGAGCCTTCCCTCTCAGCCCCACTCACTCCTTGATCTCAGACTTCAAACCTCCATAATTGCTAGACAATGTATTTCCTTTATTATTATTAATTTATTTATTTTAACTTCTATTTATTTTCATTTTTATACATTATTTTATTTTTTCAGTGTTCCAAGATTCATTGTTTATGCCCCACACCCAGTGCTCCATTCAATATGTGCCCTCAAAACCCACCATCAGGCTCACCCATCCCCTTACCCCCCTCCATTTCAAGACCCTCAGTTTGTTTCTGAGTCCCAAGTCTCTCATGTTTCATCTCCCTCCCTGATTTACCCTGATTCACATTTCCTTTCCTTCTCCTACTGTCCTCCATGTTACTCCTTATGCTCCACAAGTAAGTGAAACTATATGATACTTGACTTTCTCTGCTTGGCTTACCTCATTCAGCATAATCTCCTCCAGTCCCATCCATGTTGCTACAAAAGTTGGGTATTCATCCTTTCTGATGGAGGCGTAGTATTCCTTTGTTTATATGGACCACATCTTCTTTATCCATTCTAGACAACGTACTTCTGTTGCTTAAGCCACCAGCTTTGTTACGGCAGCCCAAGCAAACTAATATTTGTTTGTTGTCTTTCTCCTTTGGCTAGTATGGAAGACCCCTGCAGCCAGGCTCTCCAAGGAAGTAAGGATAGAAGACAGATGAGTTTCTAGAGTTGGCGTCACATACCTGTAAGATTATACCTGCCTAGGCTCAAGAACAAAAGAGAGCAAGCAGAAATTCAATGGAGGCTAGAGTCAAAATTAACAACTGGAAAGTAAATACCCTTTAAGCTAATATAATAGATTAGAGCAACAAGCTTCAATGGGCAAGGATACCAGCAATACCCTTCAGTCCTTGTGACAACCAAAGATGCCCCCCTCTTCCCACCGAAACATATTTCCAAATGTCATCTCCTGTTGAGAGCCACTGGGCTAAAGTGAGAAGTATCCAGTGCACCAGACACCGGCCATTCAGCTGGGAAAGGAAACAGCAAAAGTAAGGTAGGATTCATCCTTGGAAAGGAATATGGTGCTCAGTGAGCAGACTGTTCAGATGGGAATACAGGGGCAGGAGTGACAGCAGAAGTCCTTATCTCCAGTGGGGTCCAGGGTTGGTGCTGCGTCCAAGAACACAAAGCTTGAGCTGCCTAAATTCCTAGACTTTTAGTTAGGTCCCATTCCGTCCAGAAACTGAGGGTGGGAGTGAACCTATAAACCGTGAGCAGTTGGGGATAAGAAGGGCACAGAAGCCACTGTGACAGCAGGTAAAAACATTTAGAGGTTGAACCGCTTTGCATTTCACTTAGGTGTAGCCAAGAATGAAGGGCGAGATGACTGCCCTGGGTCTGTGCCCCACAGCGTTAACTCCCCTCCCACCTACCCTCTCTATCCTCACTCTATTCTCTTAACCATCCAGAAGAGGTAGGGTCATTATGAATGGGGGACGGTGGTAGCAAATCCTCCAAGGGTGAGGTGCTGCTAGGTGGATGGCTAGTCCCACCTCTTCCGCCTGGGATGGAGGAAGTCTAGCAGCGGGTTGTACTTCTCTGTGTGTCCTGCGGCTGCAGTAGGAAGTACTGGGGCATTCTCTCATCTCCTCCATGGGCTCCTGGAGTCACCAGCCAGCTACCAGAAGGTTAACATTCTTCCAAAAGCACGCATCTTCAAGCAACGCCCTGGCCTATTACACCACCAAAAGAGCTGTTGGAATGATTCCATCTTGACTGAAAGGAAATGCTGGACCCTAGCCTGACACCAAGTTCACTACCTCAGAGGCCAGCGTTGTTCTCCTCACATAGTCTCAGGAGCTGGAGGGCAAGGTGGATGAATTTTTCCTCGGTAAGGCAAAGAAGGTCAAAAACTTCTTGGTTATTTTTTAAGCTCTTACAGAAGATCTTTGCTCATTAAAAGGCTCTTCAGGGGCAACACAAAAATGAAAAGGCACTTCGTGAAACTGGGAGTCCTCTTACTGTGTAACACATGACTACTTCTTTTTTTTTTTTTTTTTAAAGATTTTATTTATTTGACAGAGAGAAACACAGCAAGAGAGGGAACACAAGCAAGGAGAATGAGAGAGGGAGAAGCAGGCTTCCCGCTGAGCAGGGAGCCCAATGTGGGACTCGATCCCGGGTTTCCAGGATCATGACCTGAGCCGAAGGCAGTCGCATAACCAACTGAGCCACCCAGGCGCCCCACATGACTACTTCTTGCAGTCGATCTCCATTTACTATCCGTCATAAGCACTGAGCTGGTGTGTATCAGACTCCTGTAGTTATTCCCCAGCCCTGGTCTTTCTGTTCAAAACCATCTACTGAGCAAGAAACACAGGACATAAAATTCTTTCACTGCTCCTTTGGGCAATGACTGTGCATTTAGATCAGTGTTTTATGATGGGGACCAGGGTCCTTTGATAATCCCTATTTCCTCTTTGAAAGAATGTAAAAGCAAATATGCATTTACCAGAATTTGGGTGAAAATTCCAGTTGAAAAGCCTCATCGTGTTTCTGAGAAAAGAAGAATTATACATGAATAGTCAGAGCGATCACAATAAGGCTGGCCTTCCACGTACAACACATAAATAAACCGGGAGGAATGGAATAGTGCTAAGAGCTCAGAATGCCTCTGAGTTCCGTGATTCATTTTGGTGTGCAAATTGGTTAATGGGAGATTTAGAGAAGAGGCCACGGGTTTTTTTCTTTGATTGTTAAGAAGTGCACGGTGCTGTTCCTTTTCTGTATTCCTTTTCACTGATCGTAACAATTTGATACTGCTTCACAAAAAATAACTCTTAAAACTTTAATTTCTAGGGCGCCTGGGTGGCTCCATGATTCAATGTCTGCCTTCAGCTCAGGTCATGATCCCAAGAATCATGGGATCAAGTCCTACATTGGGCTTCCTGATCCTGGGGAAGCCTGCTTCTCCCTTTCCCTCTGCTGATCCCCCTGCTTGTGTTCCCTCTCTTGCTGTGTCTGTCAAAAAAAATAAAATCTTAAAACAAAGCACTTTAGTTTCTAATCAAACCAAAACCAAAACAAAAACCCCCCTCCAAAGTCTTGATAACCCTGTTCTTTTTTCTCCCTCCCCCTCCTTGATACATAATGTAAGCTTTCTTTGGTATTTGGGGGGGGTGGTACAGCTGGGGAGTTGTCAAGGCTGAGAAAGAGTTCCTAAATGCTATTTCCAGATCTTTTGCAAAGGAGGCATAGAGCCGGCTTCTAGTTTTGGCTGGGGGATACCTGATGGCCCTTCCCATCCGCACCCAAGAGAGTTAGTGAAAAAATCATTTCCTATCCTAGCAGTGAGTGATTCTATAAGATCAAACCTTATCTCCCATTTATGCTGCAAGTGTTTTTTTTTTCTTTCCCACACCAAAAAAAAAAAGAAAAAAAGAAAAGAAAGAAAAAGGAAAGAAGAGAGAAAAAGGAAAGAAGGAAGAGAGAAAGAAAGGAAGGAAGGAAAGAAAGAAAGAGAGAAAGAGAGAGAGAGAGAGAAAGAGAGAGAGAGAGAGAAAGAAAGAAAGAAAGAAAGAAAGAAAGAAAGAAAGAAAGAAAGAAAGAAAGAAAGAAAGAAAGAAAGAAAGAAAGAGGAAATTTGCCTGTCTGACTTTCCATGAGTAGGAGAAACAGGTTGCGGTTTATTTGGGGATCAGAGGCACAGAGGGAGCGGGCGTCTGGGTGCAGTCCGACCTGGAGACTGCTTCGGGTGCTCCCGGCCAGCGTCCTCCGCGGTCCTCGGAAGTCAGGAGCCGGCTCGCGGCTGCCCGGGAGGTACACGGGCCCTGGAGCGAGCCAGGAACTCTGCCGGCGCCGGCCACCTCCCCTATTATGTAAATGAGTCTCATTGCTAGGGTAATTTACTCTAGGAGGCTGAGTAATAAACCAGGCATTTGCCAATCACGGACTGAGCTGGTGGGAATCTCAGACACCGCGTCGGTTTACTCGTGTTGCAGTCCGGAAAAAGGAGGCCCAGAAAGAAGGGATGAACACTTGTCCCGGATCCTACGTCCGGCGAGTGGCGGAGCATGGAGGAGGGAAGGTGGCCTGATTCCGGCCTTTCTAATGACTCCTCCATGATGCCGTCCTGCCTTGGAAACACAGGCCCCCAGGTCTGGGAGAAGGGCCCGGGCACAGGAGGACCCAGGGCCGCAGGAGAGCCAAGCTGCCTTAACTGTGTGCCGCGTGCCTTGTCAGTGCGTTGGGGGCCGGATGCAGTAGGAACCGGCGCTTGGGAGGGGTTGGCAAGTACCGCGGACCCGGTGGCACGGCGAAGCTAAGCTCTGCTGGCCCACTGGCCAGGTCCCTCCCTGAGTCTCAATTTATCCGTGTCTAGAATTTCCTCACGATGCAGAATTATCAAAAAGATTACACAAAATGTGGGGCGCCTGGGAGGTCAGTCAGTTAAGTGTCTGCCTTGGACTCAGGTCCTGATCCCAGGGTCCTGGGATCAAGTCTCGCCTCAGGCTCCCTGCTCAAAGGGAACCCTTCTCCCCGCCCCCCTTGTGTTCTCTCTCTCGTTCTAACAAATGAAATCTTTTTAAAAAAATATTACACAAAATAATTTGTAAAAAAAAAAATCTGACACAAATGATGAAAATTTGTTCCCTTCCTCCTTTCTCACTTCCCTTCCCATTTTTTTTTTCTGTTATGAAAGAAAGGGGCGATATCTTGTAAGATATGTTTTTGTTTCTTTTTGTTGTGGTAAAGTACCAAAAATGGCACGGACATGTATCCTATATTCTATATGTTCCCCCAGACCAGTTAACATTTAGGATAGATTTTCTGTGCCAAAATATAACAGCCATTATCTAACATTCATTAAGTTACTAGGATGCTTGTGTGAAAATCACGGTTCGCAGTTACCGTGAAGCATTTATGAAGACCCCATCTGGAGCACTGTGAGGTCTGGGCCCAGGATCAGTAGCACATCATCCGTGTACGCCATCCGCCTAAAGAACATTGCTTAAAGCCTTCACTGCCAGTGGAGATAAACAGACGGCACACCGATAACCATCAGACTCTTTTCCCCCAAATATCCCGAACAGAGATGTTCCCGGCGGAAAAATCACAGCATAGGCCTCTCAGGCAGTTGCGTAAGTGCGATGATCAGTCATTTTAAAGCGCCTTGTGCGAATATGACTATCCGTCCCGTTACCGCTATTTTATTGAGCAGAACTAGAATGACACTTATTATACACGGACACACCTACAATTTTTTTCGTAAAATAAAATGGTTCCTTAGTCAAAGGGAAGGTTGCTCAGTATCCGCTGATATTTTAGGGCCTTGCTAGGCGGAAGGGGACAAGAATGTTTTATCAAGATGATCAAGCATTCAGTAGAGAGGGGCAGCCCCTCTATGCCGGTGCTGTTCTTAGTGAGGCATATAGAACAGGTAGGAGATAATTCTACTCATCTTTGGAGATTTTAGCAAATCTCTATCATGCAAGAGTAACAGAACCTCTTTACAAAATGCCTCTTACAGTCTCCGGAAGAGAGGACTGGGCCTAATATTTTGTTTTGCTTATTTTCTTCCTTTGTCCTCCATGACCTTTGAACAAATCTCTGCTATGGACGTGATCATATTGTATTATTGTAACTGTTTATCTGTCTTCCTCATGAGAGGAGTATGAAGCATGTCTAAGTCATGTAGTGGAAGCTTTAATTAGAACCTACCATTTCTGCAAAAAAGCAGGGATATTAAAGTTTGAGAAAAGTATGCCAAATTTTAAATATTAAATTAAAGTATAGGAAAAATGTAAATTTTTCGGTATTAATGGGTTGTAAATTCCGAAGGGATCAGTAATGAGATGATGAGGAAGAAGAAGTAAACAGGGGTCAGAACAGGAAGGACCCTACCCGTGTTGCTAAGAAATTTGGGTTTTATCTTAAAAATAATTGAGATCAAATGACACATTTTAAGCTAGGGAATGAATGATATGGCCATGTTCATATTTTTAGAAGAGTGGCTCTGAAATTAAGGGGAGGAATTAATTGGGGGGGGTGAGTACAAAGTAAAGACAGGAGAGCACCTGGAGGTCATTAAGGCAAGAAACAAGGAGATTCTATGTCAGTGAGATTGAGATTTTTAAATTAGGAAAGTACTCTATGTATGTTAAGGAGGTAGAGTAGGTAGGATGTTGATTTTGCAATGTCATAGTCCTGATGGGGCTTGTAAGGTTTTCGGTGCCGGTGAGGACCAGCGGCAGAGAGAGCGGATAAAGGAGAGAACCAGGCACAGCAAGGGATTTGAGTAGGATTTAATGGAGGCGCTCTAGGGCAAGGGTCCCTGGTCCCGCAGAGAGGAGGGCCAGGGAAGTCGGGTGGTAGGATTGGCTGCGTTTATTTTTATCAGCCGGGGGTAGGGGTGGGGTTTCTGGGAGATTTTAGGTGGGAGTTTCTAAGCAAGGGGAGTCAGGTCCTGGGGGGTGATGTGATCTCTGGGGAGTGTTGCATGTGTAGGGGAGATTGAGTTTTGGCTCATTCACCCTGATACAACATTCTGAGAATGGGAGGTCCCAAGATAATGGGTCGGTTGCCATTTTATGGCCTCAGTTTCCTGGTCCCACCGGCCCAACAGAATACAGAAAACAAAGCAGAATACCATAGGCTGGAGGACTTAAAATAACAGAAATGTATTTTCTTATGGTTGTGGGGGTTGGAAGTCTGAGATTGGGGTGTGTGCATGGTGTGGTTCTGGTTAGAGCCCTCTTCCTGGCTTATAGACAACTGCCTACTCATTGTGTTTCACACAGCCTTACTTTCTCTTCCTCTTCATCTAAGGCCAACAATCCTATCAGATTAGGACCCTACGCTTACAAACTCCCTTAACATGAATTACCTCCTATAAGCCCTAACTCCAAATGCAGTCACACTGGAGCTTGAGACTTGAACATATGAATTGGGTGGAGGGTGGGGGGCTGGCACAACTCAATCTATTGAATATGGCCAGAAGGAATTAGACTGCGCTCTTACGCAGATAGGGTGTCACTCACTGATACAGAGAATACAAGACGAGGGGCAATGACTGCTTTTGATGGGAAGAGCAACAGGTTCAGTCTGGAACACACAGAGTGCGAGCCATCAATAGAACATCCAAGGACCGATGAATGTGTCTGGCCTCCAGCAGATCGATCCGGGCTAAGACACAAACCTGAGCACTATCAGTGAGCACACAGAGCGAGTCCATGTGAATTAGAAAACCCCAGGAAAATGGTTAAACTGAAGCAGTGAGTCTGGGACAAAACCCTGGAGGGCACCTGCCTTGAAGGGTTTGTGGGAGTCAAAACCCTGTGAGATCGAAGTGGGCAAACTACAGGATGAAAACCGAGGGGTGGTGGCAAATTCAAAGTCAAATTTGGAGGATTTCCCAAAGAATTATGTATTCAGAGTGTCAAATGCTCCAGAGAAAGCAAATGAAATAAAATGTTCATGATGTTTAGACACTACTCAGCCACTGGGGAGCGTGGGGAGCGTTGTTCGGTTGAGTGATGTGGGAAGGACCTTGGTCAAAGGGGACTAGAGTGGCATTGAGAGACTAAGAAGGGGACTGGTGTAGACATTTCTATATGCTGATTAACATCTGTCCACAGATCAGCCCATTCTGAGAATGACTCTTTAACCAGCTATTAAACTACTGATCCATTCTTACATATATTCTATATTTCTCTAATGTTGCCAAAAAAACCTCATGAAAGACTCTGTTAAATGCTTCGCTGCACCTCTAACCAGGTGAACTATGTTAGCAGCTTTGCTCCAGCTTGATGAGTCTTGTCACCCCTCCTGGAAGAAGGGATGTTAACTTGGCTTTGTATGTTTTAACGAAGCACTTCTACTACCAGATGAGAACACATGATTCAGTAAGTAATCCCACGTTTCTGAATCATGTAGGGGTCATGTCAAGACTACTTACCTAACATTTTAAGAATGCACCTTCTTTACTCTTTTGGAAATCAGAACAGATTTTGTCCACCTCTAATATTCTTATGCTCTTTGGATCCCAAGACTGATAAAAAACACCAGCAGTGCCCATGTGTTCTCGTAGGACAGCAATGTGGAAACTTTGCAAGCTATTTTGGTGTTCTGAGAAATAGTACTTTCTGGTAAAAAGATTTGGACTCCTGTAATGTACTGGGGTCTCTTTTACCTGTTGTGGGTTTCTAGTCTCTCTTAAAAGCATACCCTTCCTCCTGGAAACTTCTCACAAGTGAACATTCATAATGGCCTGGGTGAGAGCATCACATGTTACCTTTTTTTCCATGCTTACCTTCAATTTTCAATGCTACCTTCTAGAAACAATGCACTCACACCAGATTTTTCTGTTTCTCATGGGTTCCAAAGTTGTATAAACATTTTTGCTCAAACTTTCCATTACTTACTAAACATACATATATGTTTCCATTACTTACTATATATATATATATATATATTTGTTGGATTTGGGTTCAAAAAAACAATTCCCCTAGTTGTTTTTCTCCCTGGCTTTTTAAAGATACTACTATTGATTTTCAGCAGTTTGAAAATTAGGAATATAACTAGATACAATCTTCTCATTTTGTTTATTTCTGAGAGAGCGAAATTCTGCTGGTGAGGTTGCATTGGGGGTTGCTAACAAGCAGATTCCTTCTAGAGATAAGCTGAGCTGGGTTAGACCATAGTTTCAGTATGCCTAGGTGTGGGTATCTTTGTGTTTATTTTGCTTAGGGTTTGCTGAGCTTCTGGAACCTGTGGATTAATATTTTTCATCAAATTTGGAAAAACATTGGCCCTTATTTCTTCAAAAGATTTTTCTGGTGACATTTGTTTGTTTCTCCTTCCAGGATTCCAGTTACATGTGGACCATATTATATAATCCCAAAGGTCACTACCATGCTGCTTTCCCCCCCCCCCCAGTCTTTTTACTTTTTGTACTTCAGTTGGGTGAATTTCCATTGACCTTTCTCCAAGTTCATTGATTTGTTCTGCTGCAGCATACAATCTGTGTTTGTTTTTAAGATTTTATTTATTTATTTATTTATTGGAGAGAGTTAAAGAGAGCAAGCACAATGAGGGAGGGGCAGAGGGAGAAGCAGACTCCCTGCTGAGTGGGAAGGCTGAGGCTGAACCCTTTAGACCCCGGGATGCAGGGATCATGACCTGAGCGGAAGGAAGTTACTTAGCCAACTGAACCACCCAGATGCCCCTACAATCTCTTCTTAATGACTTTTTTTTTTTTCTTTCGGATTTTATATTTTCAATTCCACAATTCCCATTTGGTTCTTTTTTTAAGGTTTCAATTTCTTTGCTAAAATGCCTCCATCTCTTTTCCTGTTACATCCGTCTCTTCCTAGAAATGCCTTAGGTTTGATGGATGTTTTAATGTTTAAACTTGTTTAAAGTCATTGTCTGCTGATTCTAACTGCATTTGCTTCCTGTGACTGCCCTTCTCTTTATGAAAGGTCACATTTTCTGGCTTCTTCAGGAAATGTGTCTGAACATTTTTTTATTGTACTCCTGTTGGATGTTAAAAACAAACAAGGAAAAAGAGTAGAGACTGGTTTATTATATTTTTGTTTTAGTTCTCAAAGAGTGAAAACCCTTGTCCTCTGTGTGCTGGTAAGGTTGGAGAAGAAAGGTACTGCTGATCATTGAGATTCCACCTAGAATCTATCGGAGCTGCAGCTGGACCAAATATTTAGCTAGACTGATCAGCCCAATCTCCAGGGTCATGCCCATGGTCCAAAGGATGATCTTTTTGGATTTTATCAGTATGTTGAACAGGGAGTAGGTTCCACTTCAATTTTAGATAATTTTGGTTGATCTTTGAATTCCAGCTTCCCAGGGCCCCAGAACATACACAAAATTCTTAAAATATGATCTTCCTGCTTTCCATTCACCATTATTACTTGCTCTGCAAAATTCAGCGTGCAAATGTGTTAGTGGGAGGTGGGGGGTGAGGTAGATTTTTGAACCAAGTGATTCGATTTTGTCTTTGGGGATCTTCCAAAGTCTAGCTCATCCAGTGAGCCCTCACCATTGTTCAAGGCTGGGGTTTTCCTCTCATCCATGGCTGACTGTTCTCACCTCCACTGGACCAGGGATCCACCACCAAGAATGGATGATGCACAGATCTCTTCTCACTGATGAGGGGGTAGATTTTCTCCACACATCAGCTCATCAAAATTTCCTTGCTTGCATCCACTATCCTTTACCAGTTCCATTAAAAAAAAGACTAACATTTTTCTTTTTATCTGTTTCTTTTTTTTTCTTGTAGTTACCTCAGGAGTAAAGGTCTTTCACATTCTTCTCTATCCTACCCGGAAGCAGATGTCACTTAGATCTTTATACAGAGATGAAATTATCAGTAAGTCATGTAAGAAATTGGAGACACTCTGTATTTATCAGAATGTGACTTCCAACAGATACCAGATATAAAAAGTCTTTCTCTCACCCCACTGGCCCTCAGTAATAATGCATTTTCTCCTGTCTTCTGATCTCTATTCAGAGGCACCACATATTGCGTGACTACTTGTATTGCTGAAATGCATAATTGATACAAAAGCTGATATGCAGGCACTGGATCTGTGGAATTGTACACCGAGAAACTGACAGCTAGACAGGGACCAGGTCCCAAGGCTGTGGACAGGGCAGTTCACACAGATTAACACAAGAAGCATATTTAAACCAGCTCCAGAGAGTGTATTACCCTATGCTTTTGAAAGTGCTTTCTCAATAACTTAGTATGGGGATATTTGTAAGGGACATCAGCATTAGAGCATAATTGAAGACTATTGCATGTTTTGGGTAATTTTCTCTTAAGTCTCTTTGTGTACATTGAATAGATCAGTGATAGTTCATTCTATACTGTAGATTATCTTTCTTATATATGTAATATTAGGTTAAAAACAACTTTATATTATTTTTATGAAAGATATCAGAA
This sequence comes from Spilogale gracilis, assembly GCA_004023965.1. Lineage (NCBI taxonomy): Eukaryota > Metazoa > Chordata > Mammalia > Carnivora > Mephitidae > Spilogale > Spilogale gracilis. Next base: position 72,608 of record PITA01004014.1, read on the forward strand.
CCAATCAGGTAGACACATGGCATTGTGGTTCTAATATCCTGACGTCTGATTGAAGTGTGTAGCTCTAAAGAGGAATTATTCTCAGCTGTCTCAGCTGTTGCAGCCAAAAAATAATAGCTACAGCTTATATATCCATTTAACCACGCTCCGGATACTGTACTGATTGCTTTAACATAGTATCTCTACGACTCATATAATGCTGCCAGACTGGTGGGTTTTATCATCATTGTACATTTGAGAAAACTGGCTCAGAGAGGTTAAATAATTCATACATTTGATAAATATTTATGGAACATTCATGATTTGCAGGAACTGGGCTGCGTGCTGGGGTTACATTTGATGAATAAGACAAGCTTAGAATCCAATGGGATTTTTCAACATCTTTTCTTCCCCTTTTGGGTTTTGTATTATATGAGTTAAATATAGCAAACAAAGAAACAAAGATCAAAATGTCAGCAATATTATTGATAGATCTTCCTGGATCTTCTGTTACTTAGTTACTGTCCCACTGGGCAAGGGCAGGCCTGCCTTCCTCCCTTCAGGGCTGTGCCTCTTACCCAGGGCATAAGCAGCCCAAGGTGCCACTCCTGCTAGCAAACCAGGAAAACAAAGAGCTAAGCTACACACACCTAGTTCCTCCTTCCAAACTCTCTAAGTCACTAGCTGAACAGGGAAAAACAGAGAGGCATGGGGATGACTCCAGAGCAAGTACTTCTACATGAAACATGAGATTTGGGACAGCTGGGTGGCTCAGTCGACTGAGCATCTGACTCTTGATTTCAGATCAGGTCCTGATCTCTGTTATGAGATCGAACCTTGTGTTGGGCTTCCTACTCAGAAGGCAGTCTGCTTAAGATTCTCTCTTTCCCTTTCCCTCTGCCCCTCCCCCTCTTCTCATGCTCTCTTTCTCTCTCTCTCTCTCTCTCTCTCTCTCTCTCTCTCGCTCTCAAATAAATAAATAAATAAATCTTAAAAACAAAGCAAAAAAACCAACCGAACAAACAAAAAATATGAGGCCAGAGACAAGGATATTCCTCCTGAGTAAAATCTAGTGTGGAAGACGTACATCAAATTAAAAAAAATTATGTACACTTAATTTATTCTGATTTTCATTTGTGCTCTGAAGCAGAAACACAAGGTGTTATTAGAGCGTGTAATAAGAAAATTTCCCAAGATTTTCTGAAAGAAGTAAAGTGAATGCATAGGAAGTATCGAGGCAAGGGGCAAATACTCCAAGCGGAAGAGAAGTGCATGTGCTAAGGTCCTGAGGCAGAAAGTAACCTGTGTTTGGGGAACCAAAAAACCAATGGGTTAGAGCACAGAGACAGAGGAAAACTGTTAGAAGAGAGTTGCTGTGGTCTGAATGTTTGAGTCACCCTAGAATGCATATGTTGAAATCCTAATCCCCAAAGGCACCAGTATTAGTGGGAGGAGCCTTTGAGAGGTACTTAAATCATGAGGGCAGAGCTCTTATGAATGGAATTAGTGCTCTTATAAAAGAAGCTACAGAGAGTTCCCGAACTTTACAACAAGAAGGTATCAGGTATGCGGCAGAAGGAGAGTCTTCATCTGACTGCATGAATGGCTTGATCTGGGCCTTCCCAGCCTCCACATCTGTGAGCAATTAATGCCTGTTGTTTATAAGTTGGTCTGCAGGATTTTGTTTTCGCACCCCAAGTTGACCAGGATAAGATTGCAGAGATGGACAGAATCCTACTAATATACAGGGCTTTGTGGAGTGTGAGGGATTTTGAATTTTATATTAAGAGCCACGGAAGGTCATTAAACCGTTATAAGCAGGGTATGGGTATGATGTCACCAGAGTGCCCCGATTATGTGCCCTCCGCCTACATGGTCATGATGAGCGGTTCGCAGATTAGAGTTTTCAAAGAGCTTCAGATTTTCTTTGCAACCAGGTACTAATTCTCTCGTCTTGTACTGTCTAATTCATCCTCAGCAAACTCACAAGTGAACTGAGAGCTTGAGGGATATTTTTAGTTTCATGATTAAGTGATATCCAAAGTGGCGTATACTGTGTTCTGGAGGTTTTGTGGATTCATTTTCATTTAATAGGCTGGCCTTCAACTAGCTCTTTTATTTATTCATGTCTTCCTTTTTAAACTTTAATTTAGCAAAGCATATTGGATGCCAAAGTTTATTATGCTTCTCCATCTGTGATTTAGCTGGTCTGCCTTTGCCGATAACATATCCCAATCCATCAATATCATTGTAAATCTGAGCTCTCAGGGTCTGAGCCTGGAGCTGCCACTGCTTCCCTGACTTCCCGTGAAAACATTCCCTTCTGGGCAACTGTGCCCCCTTTGGGGCCTTGCATCTGTGCACGTTTGATTCCTGTTTTTTCAAAATCATGTAATTCCAAAATGTGAGTAGCATCTGAGGGGTCTTTCCTAACCTGGATGAGCCAACTGGTTAACCATCTAATATTTGTTGAACATCTTTTAGAAATGACACATGTGGATGCCGTGGGAAATGGATGTAGGGGGAGGGCATACATTGTAAGTTTTGCCTTAATTCCTCTTACATTTAGGAGTGGTAGAAAACACACGTGCATTAAAGGGTAAATGATAACACAAGACAAAAGATGACACTTGCCAAATAAATGAGGGTAATTAAAAAACTGTAGGAATGCAGGGAAGGGGGAAACCTAGTAAAGGAATCTCTATGAGTAAGTGGGCTGGAGGGGTGAAAAGACTTCAGTGGGCAGAGCATTTTGAATAGAAACGCATTCCTCACAGAAGGACATATGCACTAGGAGGGCTCAAAGGGACCAAGGTTAAGGGAGGATATGGTTATTTGGGGACCAGGCAGGATTTCAATGCTAAAGGATCTTGGGGTCATATTCTGAAGGACCTTCCATGTCAGAATATGATTAGATTGGAATGCCTGGTGGCTCTGACTCTTGATTTCAGTTAAGCATGGACTCTTGATTTCAGCTTGAGTCATGATGTCAAGGTCATGAGATTGAGCCCGGAGGTAGGCTCTGTGCTGGTTGGGGAGGGGCCTACTTAACATTCTCTCTCTCCCTCTCCCTCTGCCCCTCCTGGGGCTCATGCTTGAGAGAGAGAGAGAGAGAGAGAGAGAGAGAATATGATTAGATTAATTACCAAATCATAGGGTTTGTTTTTTTTTAAGACTTTGTTTATTTGACAGAGAGGGAATAGGTTAATTAACAAATCATAGGGTTGTTTTTTTTTTTCAGATTTTATTTATTTGACAGAGAGAGAATACAAGCAGGGGAAGCTGCAGGCGGATGAAAAGGGAGAAGCAGGCTCCCCACTGAGCAGGGAGCCCGATGCGAGGCTGGGTCCCAGAACCCTGGGATCATGACCTGAGCCAAAGGCAGACACTTAATTTACTGAGCCACCCAGGCGCCTGGCAAATCATAGCTTTACCTTAATGTTCTTAGGAGTGGAAAAGGCCTAGGGATGATGTCAAATGGCTCTTTTTAAAATAAGAAAATTAACACCCAAGAGAGTTTTATTTTCCTTCTTATCTATCTGTATTTTATAGCTCATCTGCTTCCAACAAGCTTTGGAGGTGTTTCCAGGTTGCCCAACTCGTTACTTTGTGTGTTGCTTAACCAAGCAGAAACCTGATTTCAAAAATAAGCTCAAAACTTCACCAATTATTGAACAGGGCTGTTGCAAGCACCAAAGCTATCTGATTGGCCTAGAGTTTTTAATATACCTTATCCATCTTTCCGTCTATCAGTAAGTTGCAAAAAGAGATCTACTGAAGCACATTCTGCCGATTCTGACTCATCGAGAGCCACAGTGCTGGTGTGACCACTCGGGATTTGGAATTACTAGAAACTTTTTGCGGGGGTTGGGCTAGGTGAAACCACCCACGGCGGCCGTTGCATTCCTCCGCTATGAATACCAGCCGCCCCACAGCGCTCAGTTCCTTTTCTACCTACTCCCTGGAATGCTTATTCAGCCACCCTTCCTGCTGAGTCATGCTTCTCTCCTCCGATTCCCTGCAGCCTTTACTGTCTGCGGCAGGCCTGTTCCACTCACCATCTGCTTCTGGTGTTTCTCACTTCATTGACGAGTCATCTACACACAGTAAAATTCACAAACCTTAAGTGTATCCTTTGATAAACTTTGACAGATGTGTAATCATTATTTTGATCAACATAAAGAACATATATCACCCCAATAAACTCCTTCTACCCCCTCCCAGTCTAATCTTTCCCCCGCTGCAGGCAGCTACTGTTCTGATTACAATCACCATAGAATTATTTTGACTAGGGGCGCCTGGGTGGCTTAGTGAGTTAAGTGTCTGCCTTTGGCTCAGGTCATGATCCCAGGATCCTGGGATTGAGCCCTGAATCAGGCTCTCTGCTCAGCGAGGAGCCTGCTTCTTCTCCTTCTGCCTGAAGCTCCCCCTGCTTGTGATCTCTCTCTCCAGTAAATAAATGGAATCTTAAAAAAAAAAGAATTATTTTGACTAATCTTTTTTTTTTTTAAGATTTTATTTTTAAGTAATCTCTACAACCAACATGGGGCCCAAACTCACAACCCCAAGATCAGGAGTAGTAACACATTGTAGAATGCCTGAGCCAGCCAGGTGCCCCTATTTTGACTATTCCCAACCCCATAGAAACAGATTCATATATTGGAATGAAAACATGCAGTTTATATACTCTTTTGTGCTTGGCTTCTCTCAATGTAATATTTTTGAGACTCATCCATGTTGTTATATGTATCAGTAATGTGTTCTTTTTGTGTATAATATCCCCTGGTAGAAATACGGCACAACTTGTTTCTTTCCCCGCTGACGGACATTTGGGTGTCCCTGGTGTTCAACTGAATATTTTTGCGCACGTCGTTTTGTGAACATACACCTACATCCCTTGCAGAAATATTTTGGTGTGGAATTTCTGGGTCACAGGTTCGTATGTATAGGTATGTATTGAATTTTATTAGAAACTCTCAAAGAGTTTTCTAAACTGGTGGTACCGACACGTACTCCCAGCAGGAAAATATAAGTATTGCAATCGCTCATCATCCTCACAAACATTTCTATCGTCTTCCTCTTTAGCTGTTCTGAAAGTGGTAGAGGTACCCCCTGTGTCTTCACTGAGATTTACCTGACGTCGAATACCAAACACCTGTTCATATACTCAGTCTACCGTCAAGTGAATTCACTCGTTGAGCATTTCCTCAAGTGCTTTGCCCATTTTTATATTGAATTATTGTGTTTCGACTTGTAGGAATTCTTTATGTACTCTCCATACAAGTCTTTTGATAAATATGTGCATTTGAGTATTTTCACCCAGTCTGTTGCTTGCCATCTGACTTTGCCAACATTGTCTTTTGATAAGCAGAAGTTTTCTAAGTCTGGTGAAGTCTAATTCATCATTTTTTTTTCTTTTTATGGTTATTGCTTTTTGTGTCCAAAGTAATCTTTGTTACCTAAAGATCATGGAGATATTCTTCTAAGCTCTCTTCTAAAAAACATGTAAATTTGACTTCTACTTCTAGGTCCAGGATGCATGCTACACTAATTTTCATTCCTCTAATTGCATTCTTTTTCTTCAAGATTGTCCTGAATATTTTATGTGGCTTGCATTTCAATATGCATCTTGGAATCAGCTCATGAATTTCTATAAAAACTAATTTTAACTGGAACAGGATGTATCAATAAAGCAATTTGATAAGAACTGACATCTTAACAATTTAAGGTTTCCAGTGATTATGTCTCTCCACTAATTACATCTTCCTTAATATCTCTAAATGATGTTTTGTACTTCTCAGATAGAGGTCTTGCCTACCTTTGTTGCATACCTTTGTTTAGTCCCAGATATTGGTGAGTTTTTAAGGGATTTTCTTTTTTAATTTCATTTTTTAACTTTTTGTTACTAGTGTAAAGAAATAATGGATTTGTAGATATTGATGTGTCTTCCTCAGCCTTCCTAAATTATGTATTAGTTAAAGTAGTTTGTAGATTCTTTGAAATTTCCTAATATACCATCATGTCAGGTCTGAACAGACATGTAAAAGATACTTTAACATCTTGCTTTCCAACCACTGATTCTTAAATTCCTTTTTGCACTTTTCCACTGGCGAGGTTTTCTAATACAATGTTGAAGAGAAATAGTGACAGGAGAGATCACTTCTTTTTTCTAGATCTTAGAGAAAAAGCATTCAATAAGATGTTAACTGTAGGTTTTTCATAGACACTCTATCAGATTGAGGAAGCTTCTTTCTATTTCCTGTTAGAAAACAATTTTAATGATAAATATCTATTGAATTTTATCAAAATTTTTTGCACATATTAAGATGATCATATGTCTTTCCCTCTATTCTGTTGATATGGCAAGTTACATTGATTGATTTAAAAATGGTAAGCCAATTTATATTCCTGAGATAAACTTTATCTGACCATCATGTATTGTCTTTATATTATTGGTGGACTTGATTTGCTAATAATGGGTGATAACTTCTTTTTTTAATCTATATCCACGAGAAGTACTGGTCTATAATTTTCTTACAATGTCTTTCTCAGGTTTTGATATCAGGATTATGCTGGTCTCATAAAATGCATTGAGAAATATTCCATCTTCCTCTGTCCTCTGAAATGACTTCTGTGAGACTGGTAGTATTTTATCATTAATTTTTAAAATAATTTTTCAGTAAAGACGTTTAATGTAAAGACAGTATATTTCTGTTTATAGTAAAAAGAGTACAGCTTAAAGTTTCTCTGTGAGGTTGTTAATTACATTATTTTCTTTAACAAACATAGTACTATTCAGATTTTTTATTTCTCCTGGCACATGGAATGGTGTCCTGACATTGACCATGACTCATAATCAGTGTAAATGTAATCACATCGTAAATACCCTCACTCTCTAAGCCATACTCCTGAGACTTCTGTCTGCCTTCAGTACGGTTACTGAGGACTTGGTCTATACTTTCCCATTGGAGCTACTTCTGCTTGCGTTAGAGGGTGCTATCTCACATACCATGTGGGACTGTTGATTGTATCCCAGTCGTGGGCATTTTTTGCTAGGGGACCACAGAGTCATTGTCCTCCATCATTGACTCAGATGCTATTTATATGAAATACATTATTTATTAATATCTCCATCCTTGAGTTTTAAATATTTGGAAAGGATCTTACATACATGGCATGTAGCCTAAACAAAAGCATGTCTCGTAGCTCCTAGTCCTAGACCGGGTAGGCTGCAAGAAATATTTGCTTTCATTTATTTGGTTTCCAGAGTTCTGCTTTCTTTATGAGGTCACCTTGACATTTCTGTTTCTGTTGGGAATAACTTACTGAAGAGGACAGTGGAAGGGAAATGAAAACTAGATTCATAGGTTTTTGCAAAGCAGTTTTGAAGAAAAAAAGAAAAAGAAAAGAGGACAAGCTTCTTTCTTTTTTCTCCAGAGGCCAGGAACTCTGGAACAATATTCCAATTTGTAGAGAGTGAACATAGGTTTGATCCATGTACAAAAAGGGGTGACGTGGTCAGGGAACATTCTGATATGTTTATGTCTGTTATAGTGCCATGTTCTCATGAGCCGATCTAAGGCTACAGACCCAGTATGTCAGGGGTTTGAGAACTGCTCATCTGTGTGCAAGCATGGAGGTTGTTCTCTTAGAAGCTATTGTGAGCAAAGGGAAGATGTATCTGTCTATTGCATCTTGAAACCAAGCTTCTCTGCATTCTAGGGTAAGACCAGAGGTGAGACAAGAACTATGAATTGTCACCCTATCAGAGCAGTGGCCAACAACAGACCAAGAAACTGGCTGTGGTGGGGCCTCTTCTAGGGAAGCCAAAGCCCAGAATGAGCCCATTTATGTTTGATCTGCTTGTTCTTTGGATTCTTGGCTTCTGACTGAACTCCCAGCAAAAAGCCTTGACTGCATCAACATGGTGGATGGAACTGGAGGGGATTATGGTAAGTGAAATAAGTCAAGCAGAGAAAGGCAATTATCATATGGTTTCACTCATAGGTGGAACATAGGGAATAGTATGGTGGACCACAGGGGAAGGGAGGAAAAACTGAATGGGAAGAAATTAGAGAGGGAGACAAACCATAAGAGACTCTGGACTCTGGGAACCAAACTGAGGGTTACAGAAGGGAGGCAGCTGGGGGTGGGGTAACTGGATGATGGACATTAAGGAGGGCACGTGTGATGACGAGCATTGGGTATTATACACAACTAATGAATCGTTGAACACTACATCAAAAACAAATGATGTACTATATGCTGGCTAACTGAACTAACTAACTAACTAACTAACTAACAAATAAGGATTAGGTCAGATATGGTTTAATTTATATGCTTGCTCTGCCTCTTATTAGTTATATGACTTTGACCAAGATAATCTCTCTATACCTTAATTTCCTCATCTGTAAAATGGATATGATAATAACTACTGTTCATATTTGTCTAAAGGACTAATGTATATATGAAACACTTTGTACAATACTTGGGCACATTATAAGTAACATGTAAGTGATAGCTCTCACTGTTATGATGATCATTATTTCATCATTATTGTATCATAAAATCAGGTCCAAAAGAGGCCACTTATGCCAATTTCTCTAATTGCTTGATCATTTCTATTACCTTTTACTTCAGGCACTTCGTGTCCTATACTTTCCGGCCAGCCCCAGTCCCTGATCAGGTAATATCTTGGTCAAAAGTAGCCCAAAATGTATTATCCTTAAACAGTACTAGAAAGCCTGGCTAGACAATGGAATAGCACTGAGTGGCTATAGAGACTCTGATACTAGCATCAAAATTTGGTGTCTCTGCCCATTAGTGACACATTTACTGATTTTCTACATTTTGGGGTCTGGAACCTTCAACCTATATTAGGTTCCTGCTCTTTCCTGCCAGAGTTGTCCTTTTATGTGCAATTCTCTGACTTCTAGACTTAAAATGCCATTATCTAAGCTTTGGGTCCTGGGTCCCTAAATCAGGTTGTGCATCCCTAGATCTTCTAATTCCTGAGATGGACGGGACCAGGACAAACATTTACTAACAGTCTGGATCTACCAGCCGGAAGATCTACCAGTGATGCCCAGTCTGCCTTAGGTGAGCTCACATGCCCATCTTCTTGTGTCCTTGTTCTCAACCCAGGTCCTCAATTTGCCCCACTTTCCCCTGAGTTCTGGCTTGTTTTCCCATGTAGCCTCCAAGTTCTCATCAAGGACTTTGCAGCTTTCTCCAATACTGAAGGTTGGATTATACACCCCATATGCTAGTCACTAACTCAATTCTTGGCAGAAGAGACCAATTTTCTGACCCCATCCAGTGGGAGTAGAGATGGGTTAGGATTTACCTACTCTATATGACATTTCTTTTTCAGTTCCTCTTTGCAGGGAGATAAGATGAAGTGTAGATAATCCACCAACTTCCCTAGATGATGAAGATGCTAGAAATGGAATCGAAAGCTTCCCCTTTCATTAGTGTCGTCAGTTTAAATTACTGGTTGTAGAAGGGAACTGCTATGTCCTGAAAGGTTTCTGCCTCAGGAGCATCTCTTACAGGTCCTCATGGAAAGTGGGCTCACTCTTCCATTCCAGGATGAAGCTCCCAGTTCTATAGGCTTACAAACTTGCTGGTTAGTACACACAGAGGTGATGGGGCTCTGGAATTCTGAATGATGATAATCCAAATCAAAGAAATGTGTATGTAAAAACTAGACTAGGTTTTTGCAAAGCAATTTTGAAGAAAAAAAGAAAAAGAAAAGAGAACGAGCTTCTTTCTTTTTCCCCCCAGAGGCCCAGAACTCTGGAGCAATATTCCAATTTGTAGAGAGTGAACATATATTTGATCCATGTACTGGTGATGTGGTCAGGGAACATTCTGATATGTGTGTGTCTATTATGATGGTATGTTCTCATGAGTCAATCTAAGGCTACAGACCCAGTATGTCAGGGGTTTGAGAACTGCTCATCTGAGCACAAACATGGAGGGTGTCGTGTTAGAAGCTACCATAAGCAAAGGCAAGATGTAGCTGTCTACATTGCTGGATTGTTGATGGATTCATTTGTACTAAAACCCATAATTTTCAAATTACAGGCAATGACAGGGGTATCCTTCCTTGATAACAAATTTACACAGCAAGTCAAATTATAGGGGGGGTGTCAATGACATGACTCCCAGGTGATGTTGCTGAGATGGCCTGATGGAGAGACGACCCCCTGTACAGACTGGACACTATTGTTATCCTCCACTTCCCAGGCTAGACACACACCACCCATGTTTGCTTCTCAGACTCTGCCTTCTTTACGTTCCCATTACTGTCACACCAACCGCACTCCACGACTTGTCTTTCACATGTCCATTCGGTCAGTCATTAACAGTTGGTGGTGGTGATGTTGGTGGTTGTATGTTGGGGCAAGGAGAAGGGGAGGCTGTGTTATCAGTATTGTTCATTAAGGGCCTGCATGGCTCCGTCAATCAAGCATCTGGCTCTTGGTTTCTGCTTAGGTCATGATCTCAGGGTTGAGAGATCAAGCCCTGTGTTGGGCTCTTTGCTCAGCAGGGAGTCTGTTTGAGATTTTTCTTTCTTCTCTCTTTGCCCCTCCCGCCACTCTCTCTCTCTCAAATAAATAAATTAAATAAATATTTAAAAAATATATATTGTTCATCGGAAGCCAGACACACTTCCTGTACTGAAGAAGCTCAGAGCGCATGGGAGGGACAGCTGTACAATGATGACACTAGGACTAAGGGCAGAGACAAAGATGTATACTCCCGACACAGAAGAATCTGGAGAAACATTATGCAGTGAAATGGGGAAAAAAAGAAAAAAAAAATTAATCCAATCCCTTCCCTACTTTCTCCTTCTCTCCCGGAGATGATCACTGTCAGTGATGAGTATACATCCTCTTAGTTCCCTTTCAGTATAAACACATTTGTGTGAATAGACGTGTACTTCTTTGCTTTCCTAAGTGTGAGTTTTGTAGGTGGCTTTTTCTTTTTTCCCAGTGACCAATATGCCTTGGAGATTTCTTATTTAGGCACATGTAGGTATAGTCAGCGTGAGATTCAGAGTATTTGAAAACCCAGATGGTCTAGTGCAACCAGAACTAATGTGGGTCCAGTGTGAAAGAGCAGGTTTTTACAAACAAGGGAGAAATCAACTACTTTTTTTTTTTTTTTTTTTTTTTAAAGATTTTATTTATTTGACAGAGAGAAACACAGCCAGAGAGGGAACACAAGCAGGGGGAGCGAGAGAGGGAGAAGCAGGCTTCCCCGCCGAGCAGGGAGCCCGATGTGGGACTCGATCCCGGGTCTCCGGGATCATGACCTGAGCCGAAGGCAGTCGCTTAACCAACTGAGCCACCCAGGCGCCCCAGAAATCAACTACTTTTTATATGAGGTAGTGCAACGTGTTAGTTACATCTGCACCTCTGAAGCCAGAAAATTGTTTACATTTTTAATTAAAGGATTAAAATATTCTTTTGTGAATTTCTAGTTGAGGCCTTGTCATAGATGCAACATCTATCTAAAAATATAAATTAAAAAATACTCCAAAATGCTCTTCTTTCTCTTCTGCGAATTCAATTTCCATAGGTATCAGACCTTCTACTTGCTTAGTCCGAGCTGAAATTTCCCCAAACTGTTCTTACCTCTGCAAAGTTCCTCCTCTAATGTTTTGTACTGTTATTGTTTTCCACATTTGTGCTTTCTGCAACCTGATTTTATCTCTTCCCATATTTTAAGGATCCTTCAAAATCTCTGGCCAACCGATTATATTATTTATATTTTCTTGTGGAGGTTAGGACAGACAGACACACAGGTAGGCAGATAAATACATCTTTTCAATAATTTCATGAGATTTGGGAGCAAGATCCATGCTTAGTATCTTGATTTAAACTTTACTTCATTGGGTAAGTCTATCTAGAAGTACTTTGTTCTCACATATGACCTAAAAATCTAATTATATTAGAAGTATTCTATATATGTTGAGGACCAGCTGATGATCAAATATATCAATGACTGCTAATAGCCATGATTTAAGGACACTGTACCAAAATTTTTTTTAAAAGATTTTATGTATTTGACAGCGAGAAACAGTGAGAGAGGGAACACAAGCAGGGGGAGTGAGAGAGGGAGAAGCAGGCTTCCCGCTGAGCAGGGAGCCCGATGAGGGGCTCGATCGCCGGTCTCCAGGATCATGACCTGAGCCGAAGGCAGTTGCTTAACCAACTGAGCCACCCAGGCGCCCCTCTAATTCTGTTATTAGTTTGTTCATTCATCATCTATTTCCTGGCCATCTATTCTGCACCTCTATAAAAAGATCTGGGGATACAACAGTGACTAAGGAAGACATAATCCTTGCATGCAACAAGGGACAAAACACTGAGCATTTATGGCTTTTGCAATGTCTGCACATCTCAGTACATGTAGGCATGGCAGTATGTCTAGGTAATTGCAAACTTTCCATAATGGTCTGTTGAGCCAAGTGGTCCAGTGCTTTCACTGGAACTAGTCTGTGTTTCACTCATCTTAGTACCAACCAGAGCATCCAGAATAGCACTAAGCACACGGTAGATATTCAGCCAACATGTATTCTAAGAACGAGCTTCCTAATGAATCAAATAAGCTACAAATTCATTTCCATGACACTGCACAAGTTCATTTATGATCAATTTTGTGTGAAGCACCTCAACTGTGAATGAAATATGATCCCTGCTTTCAAGGAGTTTATAGTCTGTCCGTTTACTTGGGCTGCTATAGCAAAAATCACACACTGCTTAAACAGCAGACATTTAGTTCTCAGATTTGGAGTCTAGAGGTCCAAGATCAAGGTGCGGACAGGGTTGGTCTCCTCTGAGGCTTCTCCTTGGCCTCTTCTGCCTTTTCCCCCTTTGTTGCTTCTTCATGTGGTTGTTCCTCTGTGCACATGGGCCCCTGGTGTCTCTTCTCTCGTCCAAATTTCCTCTTCTTACAAAGACACCAGGCAGAGTGGATTAGGACCCACCTTAACGGACTCATTTTCATCTAATAACCTCTTTAAAGACCCTGTCTCCAAATACAGATTCTGAAATCTATTGGTGAGTTAGGGCTTCAACAGATGAACTTGAGGGGGGCACAATTCAGCCCAGAGCAATGCTTATATTACAATATGACTAATGAAATAATAAGCAGAAACGTATAGAAATAGAACCTAGATTGCAGGTATCTCTTGTTCTGATTTTTGAAACGTTATTTTTTTTCTTAATTTAGAGAGAAAAATTATCTCATTTTTAGTGCATCACTTGTAGGAAAAGAACCACGGTTTAATTTACCTTTTCAATGAGATTTATATTGTTTCTTTGATGTTTTAAAGCAAAAATCATTTGGCAGGGGTTCACTTTGTCTTTAAGGTAAGGGCCTACTTAGCCAGAGCGACTCCGTTTTATCCAAGCCGCCATCTTGTTGTTTATGTCCAAACAAAAGCTGACTCAGACAGCTGGTTCCCTGAACAATGGGGATGTAAATTGTCAACACTTAGGACCAGGTGGGAGTGCCCAAACGCCCTTAACCTCCCAGATGTCCAAACAAGGGCAAGTCACATCAGGTGGAAACGCCCAAACAGTTAATCCTCTTAACCTCCCAGACCCTGACCAATGGAGATCCCCTGGTAAACCACTCTGTGTTTAAATTGTAAAGGGGATTATAAATGTAATAGTTTAAATGTATTTCTCATCATCGCAGCAGAGTGAAAGAATTAACTCTAGGCAGCTGTGTTATTGCAGTCAGCTGATAGGGTACGGTTTTGCCCTATAAAAGCTAGCTTGTAAGACTAGGCGGGGGTCGTTCTCTCTCTAGAGATGACCCTGGCCCGGGTCAGTGTAATTCTTGGTGCATGGTGCTTGACTTTCGCTTTTGTATCAATCTTGCTCCTTTGACCACGGACCTTAACAGTTAACATTCTGATACTAAAGTTCTGTTCACCATAATTGCACCTGAAAGTGATTGAAGATGTGTCTTGATCCCAAGAGTTTATTTATGGAGTCTATTCCAGGACTTGATTAGAGGAGGAAGGGAATAAAATATTAGGTGTACCTCATCACTCAGATTAAAGTGCAGAGAAGCAAGCCCAGTACTAAACCAGATCAATAGATAGAATCAATCAATCAGTCCATCTTTAATTTATTTACCTAACCATTTATTCATATAAATATTTGTTAAACTAAGGAAGAGTAAATCAAGGAAGTATTTATTGAATATCTATTATTTGTCAAAACTATGCTGAGTTCCTGGAGATTGCAGAAACTAGGTAAAAGATCCCTCCAACAAGAATCCTACAACTAGTGGTACCTGGGTGGTTCAGTCATTAAGTGCCTAACTTTGGTTCAGGTCATGATCTCAGGGTCCTGGGATCAAGTCCTGCTTCGGGCTTCCTGCTCAACATAAAGCCTGCTTCTCCCTTTCCCACTTACCCTGCTTGTATTCCCTCTCTCACTGTCTCTCTGTCAAATAAATAAATAAAACCTTAAAAAAAAAAAAGAATTGTACAACTAAATTGGGAGATAGGATTGCCTAACATGAGACAGAGAGGGATTACATGATTCACTGTGGTGACAGCTATGCTAAATTAGGTGGGAATAATCAGATTTTCTAGCTAATAAGGATGAAAGATTTTATAGAAGAAGCCACACACAAACAGAATCTTAGATGACAACTATAATTTGGATGATAGAGAAAGAGCATTCTGGGTGAGGACAATGGTATTATACATTCATGGAAGCAGAACTGACCATGGGGAGTTAGTGGGACAGCAAGACCATTTGATTAAGTAGTGTGATACAAGTTGAGGAAGAGTGGAAAACATCATACATCATTAGGAAAGTTGGCAGATGACCTTAAACATCAGACTGAGAAGCTTGGACATGAAGCAATGAAGTAATAATATATACAGGTATCCTGAACATTCTTTTCCAAGGAAGTGACATGAAGAGACACATAGACATGTCCAGATAAGACACATCCAGCACAGGAAGTCATAGCAATCTGGGAAAGTGGTAAGGAAGCCTGAAGGATTAGGGTGGGAATGGAGAAGACATGAGATACTTTGAAGGACAAAGAGGATTTCATTATGGGCAGTTTTATTATGTATTTATTTATTTGTTTACTTTTATTTGAAAGAGAGTGAGGGAGAACATGACAGGGGAGAAAGCCAGAGGGGGAAGCAGACTCCCCACGGAGCTGGAAGTCTAAATCGGGACTGATCCTGGAACTCCGGGATCATGACCTGAGCCGAAGGCAGTTGCTTAACCAACTGAGCCACCCAGGTACACCATAGGCAGTTTTAAATCATTAAATCTGAAAATGGTGATAGCATGGACAGAAGGGTGACAGAGAGACTGGGTCTGTTTGGGGGAAAAGGCAGTGGGTGCAGTCTGATGTGATTGGGGTACAACTGAAGATTCCAAATGGAATAATTCGTAGGTTCTTGGAGTTAAGCACTGGGCTTTGGGTAAGAAAATTGAGCTTGAGATATATGCATTCCAAATAGGACCTTCTGCAGGTAGGGATTCAGCACATTACTTTTTGATGGACTAGAACGTCGATATCCTTCTGAGACACAACTTACGCATTTTAGAATCAATGGAGTATCAAAGTCAGGAGAATGGAATACGCTCCCTCAGGCAAAGAAAGAAGAGTAAGGAATCATTTACAGAGACTGAGGTGCAGTCTGAATAGTAGTACGAGAATCGAGAATCGAAAGAGTGAATTTTAAGGAAAGCCAAAGGATAGAGTTTCACGGAAAGAGGGAGTGGCTAGAGGTGTGGCTGAGACGTGGTAAAGGAGAAAGAATCAGTACTATCAAATTCAGTGGGGCGTCCAAGATAATGAAGAGATAAGAATAGATTGTTTGACTTATAAGCCACCGCTGGTGTCCTCCAAAAGAGTGGCTTTAATAGAGTAAGAGATATGAACCCAGAGGTAAGACCAAGCATGAGACAGGGATAGAGAAATGCCTGTCCTTTCACGCAAGTATTGACATGCAAGTATGTTGAGAATGGGAGCTCAGAGGCCCCCCTCATCTAGGGCTTTGGGTGGAGCAGAACACAGAGCTAGTCATTGCCCCTTCTAGGAGACATTTCCACCTGGGACTGGTAAATGTAATAATCCACATTGCTAGTTACCTGGGGCACCTGGGTGGCTCAGTCCTTTAAGCGTCTGGTCTGACTACTGATTTCCATCTCAGGCTCATGAGACGGAGCCCTGCTTTGGGCTCTCCACTCAGGAAGTGGCGTCTTAAGATTCTCCCTTCCTTTCTCCGCCCCCCCCCCGCACCCCTGCTCTCTAAGTAAATAAGTAAGTAAGTAAATAAATAAATAGCTAGTAACCAAGAGTCTGAATATGAGGGATTCCTCCAGAGGGTAAGAAGACAAGTGAAGCCAGTAAGCCAAACTATAAAAACTGAGCAAGTACAGCCTTACCTGTTTACAAAATAATTTGAGAACTCCAAGAAATAAGTGTAACTGTCTCTTTGAAACAAGTTCAGTAGGACAGTCAAAACAATTAGCAAATGACAATAGGAGTCCATGCTTATCTAGTCTAATTGATTGTCTTATATGCTCCTGCTACCTTGATTAAAGAACCAGGTGATGCCCCTGAATGGCTTGAAAGCCAACACTTGAAATCAACCCATGCAGTTTCAGCGAAATTAAATTAAGGTTAACAAATTGACTTCACCTCATGTGTCAACTCTGATGAGCTGGTTGTGGCTGCTAAACTGTGCAGGGTTAAGAGACTGTGATCTGTCAGGAAAGGGTACCTTTGATGAGCAACTTTTGACCTGGGTGTTATAGGGGGATGTGATAGCACTGATGCTTCCCCATCTTCCATCTTCTTACTAAGTAATTACCTCTCACAGTAGAAGATTCGTGACACTGTAAAATCTGATCTTTGTCTTTCTACACATTAAGTTGAGTTGAGGCAGAAACCTGGGTTACAAATGCAAGGGTCTCAAGACAGAGAACCACAAATGAATAAGAACAAAGTCTGGAGGTACAATTGGGAATGCATCTGGAGTAAAAGAGGGTGGGGCACAGAGAAGGATACAGGACGAAGAGAGGCACCAACAGACCAACAGAGAGGGGCAGGAATAGAAAGGAAAACAGAGGAAGATGGGTCTCTAGTCTCTTCCCATTTTTCTCATCCCCAAGTCTCTTATTTTCCCTTTGTCTGTTCTCCATCTGGATTTGGCAGCCTGGGATCCAATATGGCAGGTGCGCCATCCATCCTGCAGCGATCCGTAAGAACTCCTGAGTCTCAGATGACATCAGAGTCGTAGGCTAACTGCACAAAGAATTCTACTGGTCAGTGACTAGCATCCACTTGAATCTTCAATGTTGAAAACTTACACCTTCATGGATAACAAGCCAGCAATGGAACCACATGTGCCTTATGCTGACTGGGCTCTTTGTTCAAAACCATCCAGATTCTCCACTTCAATTCCAGTCTTGGTCCTTGAAAATGTCTGTGCTCCACACACCTGACTAGAGACACTATGAACTATTTATTTAACCTTCAAGGCTAGGACTTTGTGGCAAATGGACTAGTTTTGACCAAACTAGATGCTCACAGCAGCCCTCAGTGACCTTTTTAGTTTAAATTAGTGTTACAAAAGCAATTCAGGCCAGAAACGTAACAAACTCAAAACCACTGCTTGTCTTGGGATCTTAAAGTAAATTATTTATACCTTCTTATCCTGGAGACAGAAGGAGAATAGAATGAGTCAGCAATTTTCTTTGTAAAGCTGTGTAGAGAATAAAAGCATCAGCCTAGATGGAGGGAGACAGAAAGGTAGGTATTCTTTACTATAGTACTTAACTTAAAACCACAAATTGGTGTACCCACTTTGGTATTTCCTTTTAAAATTATCAGACCACAGTCCAGGAATAAGGATCCAAATTAGCCAGCAGCTGATCTCTTCCGCTGCTTCAAGAAACAGAACGAGGCCCTGAGTGGCAGCCAAGCAAGGTGACCCCGTGTACGGCCCCTTCCCCAAATGGAGGCACCCGTGTTTCCGAGACAGCCTGGCCTCATGTGCAAATCCTCACATCTCTAGGATTTAGCCCTCTTATCTGCATGTTTTCTGCCAGCCAGGCCAAAAGAGAGTAAACGACACAATGGGATTAAAAATGTCCAGCAGGTTTCCGGAGAAATGAAGTCTTTGTTTTGGGTGACTGGGAGTGGTTTATTTGCATATGAGAACCTCATTCTAGGCTATAATTAAAAAAAAAATGTTTCCTGAGATCCCCAAGATGGATTTATTTAGGGTCCTCTTCGGGATGAGCAGGGTACCCTAAAGAATATTTCCAGCTCAAGGTGGAGCAAGGCAAGGGTCCACCTTACCCTAATAGGAGTCCAAGGACATATTTCTTCCAGGAAGGAAGAATGAGTGAGAAGAGCTTCCAAAAAGTGACTTTTTTTTAAATGTTATTTCGCGCATCTTCTTCCAGAAGTTTGGTCTTATTCAGAAGTCCATGTGAGCACAAAGCTACCCTTTAGTTGGTGCTCCGGAAGCGAAGGCAAGAACCTTGACAGTGGTCATCGAGATGGCAAGTGGAGATGTTCACTTATTTGTTTGATGAACTTTATTCGACAGCCCTTCTGCTGACTCATTCAGCAGCTCTCCTTTATTGGCCTGATATGACAGACACTCCATGAGGCTGCAAAGAGCTTAAGATATGGCCCCCCTTTCTTTGGGCCTATGGGCCTGATGTAGCTGAGGCTACGGAGGACTCCCCACTGGAAGGTTTGCCTCGGATGCCTTTTTTGAATTAAAGCATAATTGACAGACAACATTTTATTAGTTTCAGCTGTACAATGTAATTATTTGATATTTGCTTATATTATGAGACGGTCACCACAAAGCTCTAACATCTGTCACCACACATAGTTACAAAAGTTTTCTTTCCTGTGATGAGAATTTTGAAGATATATTCTCTTAGCAACTTCCAAATATAAAATACTATATTATTACTTGTACCCTGCTGTACATTACATTCCCTTGACTTATTTATTTTATAACAGGAAGTCTGTACTTTCTGGTGCCCTTCACTCATTTTGCTCACCCTCCTCTTTTGCCCCTGACAACACTAACTTGTTCTTCGTATCCATGAACTTGCGTTTGTTGTTTTGTGAGATACGTCATATAAGTGAGATCATAAGGTGCTTATCTTTCTCTGCCCTCAAGATCCGTCCATGTCGTTATGGACGTCCACATCGATCTTTTTTTTAATGGCTTAATAATTAGATGAATCTTATCAGTCATGTGATTTATTCTTTCTGGTTCTCAAAATACCTGCATTATCAAAAACATGGATACAGAATAGTGCAATAAAAGGTTAAACATCGCTTCCTCCTAGAGACCATACCTCATTTAGTGTAAAACCTTTTATTTCTGTGTGTTTCTGCACATGCATCAGACCCTTAATGCTGGCCTAAGTCTTAAAGCCAGACAGAACAAGTGATTCACACTTTCCTTCATGGTGGACAAGATGGAACCCTGCACTGGGAGCTGGGAGGCCAGAATATTGGGGACAGTCTGCTGTGTAACTTGAAGTGAACCATTTCTAACCCTGCTGGCCTCACTTCCCTCCTCTGTACACTTCCACTGTCTGGACTCTCTCTAAGGTTTCTGCCAGTTCTCTGGGTTTTAGATCCCCATTCTCAAGGTTGGTTCATTTAAAATTCCCATTGTCAGGGGGTTAGGGTGGCTCAGTCGGTTGGGCATCTGCCTTCAGCTCAGCTCATGATCCCGGGGATCTTGGGATCGAGCCCCATGTCAGGATCCCTGCTCTTTGGGGAGCTGCTTGTCCTTCTCCCCGTGCAGCGACCCCTCCTGTGCTGTCTCGCTTTCTCTCTGTCAAATAGATAAATAAAAACTTTAAAAAATTAAAAAATAAAAATAAAAGTCCCCTTGTCCAGGTAAGATGGGACTTAAAACTCAACATCCATACATACATTCGTAAAACGCATAGGCACTGCATATAAAAAGATGACTGGCACTCTGCTTTATTAAACCATTTCTTTCAGACTTAAGAATCCTCTCTAAATAGCAATTCAGGGAAAGGGCCATTTAATGCAGAAAAATACTACTGTAATGGACAGAGCAGTTACTTTCTAGGGCAGGGCTCCTCTGAATTGCCTTGTGAACAAAAGCCATGGCTCAGAGCAACCTCTCCCTCCTTCTCCGGGCAACGCCCTGCAGCAGTGTTTTGTCGCACGCGATTAGCATTCAGCGTCAGACAGTCTGCAGACCGGGTCCCACCTGCAGCAGTGGCCACTTAAAAATTCCAATTTGTTAAGAGGAATTGATTTGGCTCGAAGAAGGCGATGGATCACGGATGCTATTAGCTAATAGCATATATCACCTAATGTCTTGTTCTTGGCAAGTAGTAAGTAATGAAAAAAGGCTGAATGTTCATGGACACATTCCTGTTTGCCCTTTGAATCAAACTCTGTAGGGGATGAGGACGGATGAAAGGATAGAAGTTCACAAGACATGGGAGTGTAATCTACGTCTTTTGCTTTGGGTTCCTACAAGCGTAAGCTCTGTGATCAATGAACTCCCTTTTATTTTCCGTACTTAGAAATCTGAATTGATAAAAGAGACTTTGATGTTAATAAGCCTGGATCTAAACAGCATGAAGTCAAGTGAAAATGGGTAACCTTATTAGTATCAGTGAATCAATCTAAAAACCCACAGGTTTCTTAGTCTTAAAAACTCCATTTCTTGGGAAGCTGAACATTCAGATATGGCTGCCTATGATTTATTCATCTGCTCCAGGGATGCTGCAGAAAGCCCTTTAAAATGTTTACCACTTAAAAATGCAGCCGGTTTCCCACTGCAGTCAGCTGAATCTGGAAATCCCAGCAGGGGATTCTAATTTCCAGCAAATATGCCATTCTTGACACTTAATTCCACCAAAGGATGTTGTTTTTTTTCTTAAGTCTAATGGGATTTACTGTCTTTTATGAGCATGGTTTTTAAGGAGTATGACCCTTTCTTAAAATCGGCAGATGTAGGGCAAATTTATATTAGCTAATTATACTGGTATTAATTTGATCATCTCACTAACAATGTTTAAGAAGATACCCAGATGCTTCTTAGAGCCTTTTGAATATGTATGACTTAAAGATTAATTACGTTAATCTGGGTCTACTGGTCACTACCCCACATTTGATTAACTGTGGGCCTAAAGGAAGATTGGTTATTAGATTATTTCTTTGTAAAGGAGAAAAGGAAGAAGACAGCCTGATGGATCTGTAGGGCTCTCTGGAGAAGACATACTATGGCTTGAAACCATTTGAGGCCATGAAGTTAGAAGGCCTATCAAGCTTTCTTCTTACCCAGCCATTCACAAGCCTTTTTGTTCTGAACGTGGTAAATTGCAGCCTGTAATGGGATGAGCCAATGTGTGCCTCGCTCTGGCCAGCTTGATTTTAAACACAGGTCACCATCTGTGCCCAACCTCTCTGATTCAGAGATGAGTTCCTTTACTGTGGAGCTAATATTTTTCTTTCATATTTCTGACCATCTCAACTATGGGTAATTAAACCCTTGAAGTGATGGGATGCCATTTTCAGGGCATCCGCATCTCCAGGCAGAAGGAGGCTAACAGACTTGAACAAATCAATTAACTCCATCATGCTGAAGTGTAGCATGCCCCAGCCCCACCTCACGTGAAGAGTTTTCCGCCTAGAAATTTGGTCTACAGGTGGAAGTGCATCATGGGAGCCTGAGTCCCACCACTTCGTCAGTGACCCTGAAGACAGTCCATGAGAAACATATCAGACTTCCATGATGCCTAGTGTCTTGCAGCAAGAAGGTCACAGCCATCCTGCTGCCTGTGGGAAGTGCCTTGAATATGGGTTTCTGGATGGCGGATGAAAGCTTGCTGAATGCCCAGACTCACGGAAAGTATCTTGACGATAGCATCCACACAGGAGGCAGCTGCAGAAATTTCTAGCAGTATTCAGATAATGCAGTAGCTCAGCATTGCCCATAAGCCTTGAGTGTAAAGAGTTAAGGGTGAATGTGTTGATAATAGAGGTCTTTGTTGGAGAGGAGAGTCTTAATAAGCCAAAGAGATGGAGGTAGGGTAGGATATAGGCCTGGTCACCACTAAGGGGCCAGCAGCTTAGAGTCCCAGCTGGTTGAGCTTGAGATCAACCAGTGAATCAAGGACCAATGGCAGAACCAAGGACTAGAACCTGTACTGTATTTTTTTTAAAAGACCATTTTTTAGAGCAATTGTAAGCTCACAACACAATTAAGACAGTACAGAGATTTCACATATACCCCCTGCCGCACACGTGCATAGCATCCCTCATCAGAGTGGTGTATTTTTAACAACTGATGAACCTACACTGACACATCATAGTCACTCAAAGTCCAAAGTCTACATTAAGGTTCACTCTTCATGTTTACATTTTATGGCTTTCAACAAATTGATACTGACATGTATCTGCCATTGTAATATCATACAGAATATTTTCGCTGTGCAAAACCTCCTGTGTTCTGCCTATTCACCCCTTCCTGCCCCTAACCCCGGCAATCTCTAATCTTTTTATTGTTTCCATAGTCTTGCCTTTCTCAGAATGTCATGTAGTTGGAATCATACAGTATGTACCCTTTTCAGATGGGCGTCTTTCACTTAATAATATGCATTAAGCTTCCTCTGTTTCTTTTCACTTTTCATTTGATACCTCATTTCTTTTTAGCACCGAATAACATTCCGTTGTCTGGATGTTCCAGTTTATTTATCCATTCACCTACTGGAGGACATGTTGGCTGCTTCTGAGTTTTGGCAATTAGGAATAATGCTGCTATAAACATTTGTGTGCAGGTTCTGTGTGAACATAAGCCTTCAACCTCTTTGAGAACTCAAGTGTTTTGACTTCCAACTGAGTTCTTTTTTCATCATGACTTAAATTTCTTTTTATATCACTTCCCTATGGAATCCTGTGACTTACAATTTCTCTCCCTTTTGGGAGAGACATCCTTACAATCAATAGATGGTAAGGGTTAGAAGAAAACATTTTTTTTTCTTTTGCAGTTTTATACCATATTTGACAATTTTTTGCCATTTTATACCTTCAATTTGACAATTTTTTTTTTAGACGAGAACTTTGGATCACCCACTCTAGACCCTTTATTTTACAGGAATGAAAACCAGCCCAGAGAGATGACAAAGTTTGCCCAAGGGAACAGAGCTGGAAGCTGGATGTCTGATTCCAGGAGCCATGCTGGTCCCCACGCGGGGCTGCCCCCCACCTCTGTGAAAGGAGTTACAGAGTCTTCTTGCCCAGGTAGCTTGAAATAATCTAAGTTTACCTGCATGGGATGGGGTGAATTGATCTGGTATGAAGCTAAGAGGAAAACCAAGTATACCTCTTACTCGATGCAGGCAATTTTTCTTGCTACCTTTCTCCTGAATGCTATTGTGGTCTCTCATTTTGTTCTTAGGAAGGTAGAACAAAGGCTTTTGCCCTGGGTTAAGAATGAAGAAAAGGGACTCAGCTGAGCCAGGGCCCACGTCTTCTGCCCCTGCGGTGTAATGGTTGGGCAACACCAGCTCCCTCCTGAAGGGTGGAGGTGAGAATCCCGCTTCCTGTACTCTGGAAGCTACGTATTGTCTAGAAGAGGAGAATGTTCCACGGAGGAATCGCCAGGGCATAAATCCTCTACCGGCTGACTGGATAAACAGACAGGATATGCTGGTGTCCGAGAAGCTATCGGATATTGAATATTTGAAATTTGTTTATGGGTCTCCTCTTAATCAGACCATAAGGTCCACAAAGACAAAGGCACAAAACAGCCCACTGATAAATATATGCTGAATGGCATGTATGCATAATCTAGAAACTACTTTCTTTGAAAGTGCTGACTGCTGGAGAATTAGAATAAAATGTGATTTGTTCATAACTTTGCGCCCGCCAGCTTTGGCTCTTTCGCGTGGCTTATTACAGCTATCTCATCTGAAATGTCCAACCGATTTTGATAAATGATTTGACTATACTTGGTCCTGAGGCTTTTCATCACAGGAAGCAATTTTAGAGATCATATGATAAACAGGGGGGAAGTCACTAAAAGCACCGGCAGTTTCCTTGAAGAAAAGATTTAGTGTGGATACTTAGTAAAAGTAATATTATTATGCTGTCTCAGCGCTGTCAGGTTGTGGAATAAAAAAGTACTGGAGATTGTAAGGTCACTGAAATGCTACTCCTATCCCCTCCAATAAGGGACTCTTAATTAGGGAGGATGGGAAGTGATTGAGGAGGAGAGAGCCCATTTATGAGAGGGTCATAAAGCAAAGGGGGTGATCAGAGAAGAAGGCAAGGAAGACACAATGAGTTCTAATGATTCCTTGAATGAGTCAGCTGTTCGCTTGAATATTCTCACTGATGCTCTTGCAATATAATCCTATATCTCCAATATCCCTGATTTTCCATACAGCTAAGCTCAGTGCAGATGCACTGTTAGGTGGTGTGTGTGTGTGTTCACATGTGTGTTCACAGGTGTGTATGGAGGTATCAGGAGAATCCTAATAGCAAGTCAATGAGCTTTATGTATGAAAAGTTCAATCCTCAGAAATGACTCATTTCTTCCAAGAGACCTATTTTTATGACTGATAGGTAGTCAATTTCTGGCAGCTAATGCATACATGTCCCCACGGTCTGAGAAGATAAAGAGGTTCTCTCTGAAGAAGGATGTAACAATAGCTCTTTCATGTTTATTTGCAGAGAGAAGACAGAAATAAGATTGCAGCCTTGTGAAAGGTGGTAAAGGGAAAAATACATTCACAGAGCATTGAACGAGGCGGCAGACTGTGTCAGTCCACACTCTGCTGTTCGTGTACTGTATGACCTCTAATCGCCCTTCTAGAACACTGGCTAGGAGCTATAGTGCATTTCCTCCCACAAACTCTGATCTTTAGATTTTAGAAAATGAAAAGTTTCTAATAGAATTTCTTCTACGATAGTTTGCTATGTCATTCATTCATCATTTTTTCTTTGATCCAACAAAGATCTACTGACACTAATTATATGCCAGGCCTACAATATCACCATATTGTTACCTGCCTGCAGGCAGTGTCATCTCCATATTTTCTACTGTCCAGCCCACTGTCATTGGGTCTCAGTAATTAGTTGTGGATGGAGTTGAATGGTATCCTTCAGTTAAAGCCAAAGTTCAGACATGTGATTTTAGTTGTGATGATACTTTGCTGTGTTAGAAATAGCCCAGTTTTTGGAACCAGACAGCCTGGAGTTCTAATCCGAACTCAGTCACTACTTGGAGACCTTGGGAAAGTGACTTCACACCAAGGTGCCTCAGTTTCCCCACTGAAAAATGGGAATGATTCCTATCTCATAGGGTAGTTGTTAGGATTATTAAGAATGTCAAAGGGCCCTCAAAGTGTCCAAAGCATGGCAGGCTTTTCATAAATGGTCAGGATTATTTTTTCTTAAACTCATCTGGGTTTCTGTGCTCTGTGTTCTCATTGCCACACTGATCCTACGACTTTCCCTGAACTAATACTGCTCTGACACTCTGATGAAGGGTTAGCCTGATTCTTAGAAGCACAATGAGAAAATGTGTCTCAGAAGCTTCACCAGTAAGCTACCGTGAAAATGCGTCATGACGCAATGGAAGTGTGTTAGTGGGAGGCCGATGGCTGTTCCGGATCCCACATCTGCCACTGCTAGCAAGTAACTGCGTAATAAGTTACTTACACTATGAGCATGTTCCTTAAACCTCCCTGAAACCCAGTTGTGTTGTTTCTAAACACTGGGTAAGAAACCAACTTCTAGCACTCATTATTCACCTTTCATTCAACACATAATTACTCACATTTTTTTGGAGTGAAAGGCATTTGGAATGTAGACAAGATGGAGATGGTTCCTGTCCCTTTGGGGTTTCAGCTAGGAATACTGTAAAGAGCAAATCAATCCAGATGTTACAGGGTAAACACCTGGCACATAATCTCATAAATACCTGCTGAGTGCATCTGCCGAACAAGGAGGTCTTTCTGGTCAACCCATCTCCTATTGTCCCCTGTACTTTGACAGGAAGATGAACATAAATGCCTCCTCTCATGCCTCAGAAAGAATAGACAGAAAAAGATAAAGCCTCCCTCAGCTTTCTGTCTAGTCTACTTAGTCTCTTTGATTTCAGGTCACTCATGTTATCTCATAATTTACATGATAGGGACATTCCATGGAAACCCAGAAAATCCATATGGCTTAGTTATGTAAGGTCGGGAATCTTCCCTCCCAGGTGAGGCGAGGGGAACCAGAGCCTTTCAGGCAGAGAAAAGAGGAAAACATGTGGCCAGAGAGCCTGGGGACACCAGAACACTGACCTAGTCAGGGCTGGGAGAGGCATGTGGTGTTAGGTACAGTGTTGGCTTTTTAAACAGAATGGTCATATTAGTTAGTAGTAGGTAGACCCACTTGGTACTTTTCAGCTTCCTTAATGAAAGTCAAATCCTGATCCCCCAAGGTGACAAATGACAAGGAACTCTAGGTGGAGTGCAGGTGGGGCCTAGACCTCAGAGCCTCTATCCCTGTCACCTGAGATTTACTCGCCCTTTGGAGCTTCCTCACTAACTGCCAATCTTGGAAGATTGGTACAAAGCAAATGCATTCCATATAAACCTAATATACTTATGAGCGATTCAATAAATACTTATTGGTTCAATGAATTAAAGACCAGGGATAAAGAGGTTCTTTATCTGTGAGTCCAAAAATCTCTGGCAATACTAGTTTTTACTGACATTAAGGAGCACCGAAATTCAGTACCTCAGCTGTCAGATTCAACTGACCATATTCATCACCTTCCTTTGACACAAAATCCTGTATTTCCGAAGGGAGAGGACATTTCAGTTGCTCTGCCAGCATCCGTCTTTCTAGTATGAGTGCTTTAGAGCCGGAAATAGGAATTAGTGGTAACACATTTAAATTCAGAAGAAACAAGATTTGAAAGTTATTTGTATGTCATATCATGGGATTAAATTCAAACCCTATTGTGGTCCACAATTGGAGGCTTTAACTGGCAAATATGCATTTGTGTTTACATTTCTTCCTGGGTGGCAGGGGTGGGGGTGGGGGCAGGGGGGGGCAGCAGGCCGAGCTACTGTCATAATATCCCACATTTTTATGTCGCTTTTCTTCCCCACAGCTTCTTATAGCATCTCATTTTCCCTCATGGAATCGTTTTTCTTAGAAACATCTTTCTAGAGTGACATATCGATGCACTTTAAATTTCTTTAAAATGTTTAAACTTCCATCCTTATGATACTATTATTCAACCACAGTTCAGATTTATCTCTTCTCTGCCTTTGTTTGTCTTTGAATAGCCATTTTCAACGAGTTGCCCCAACAGAACCTCCAGTTCTTTCTCAAAAATTTCTTTTCAGGTCATCTTTTCATGGATGCTCCAAAGCAAAAGGTCGTTTTCCCGTGCATCTTGCGAGTCATTTGCATTTGAATAAAAATATCTTTTGAACCTACTTTCTTTCCTAGATTCTACAATGGACACATTTGCTCTCTTGTTCCTGATGCTCTCCTGATCCTCAAAACAATTATATACTTTTTTTTAATAAGTCCCGGCCTCACCTGCAACAGAATCATCTAATAGAAAAACCAACGCCTGTATAATAGAAAACACTGAGTCAGAGGTTAGATACCCACTTGTAAGCTGTGAGAACTTTCACAGGTAGCACTACCTCTCTGAGCCTGGATTTCTTTACCTGTTAAAGAGGGGTAAGGATGCACCCCGGCAGGCTGTTAAACGTGACAAGCTTATTCTGTAAAAGTATCTAATGTCCTTCTGGGACACAGGAGGTGCCCAGAAAGTGGACTGACACTGACCATAGCGCAGTCGTATTTTAGGACTCAAGTATCTCATGTCTGGACAGCTGCAATAATTTCCTGACTGGGGTTCTTTCCCTCCTTAAATCACTCCTGCGCTATGGTGCCAGATTAATCGTCTAAAAGCGTCATTTTTATTATGTCACCCTCTCAGCTTGAGGACAAATATCAGCAAAGAATCAAAATCCTTCCTGCCATTCAGTCCTGGGTGACCTAGTGACAAGGCGGAGTCTTGCTGCTGACTCAGTCTTTCCCGCCCCTCCCCCATCTGTCCCTGTCCTGCTCCCCCTTCACCTTCAGGGATGGATTCCAATCCTTGCTCTTCGAGGTCCCTTGGAAGCCTTCACAGCTAGTTTTATCCAAGCTCTGTCTCTTTACTCACCCTCCAGGAGCCTCATGTACACATATAATGTGCATTTATTTTCTGTAGCGTATATTTTATACATTTATATGTATTCAATTTATTAATGAAAATGAATTAACATGGCATGTACAGACCTTTCTTTGTTTCATATGTGGAAGTTTGATTCCTATGTGGAAATCACACCCCCAACAAAGCGATTAGCTGCATGAAGGCACGTGCGGTGCCGCTTTCTGGCACGGGTCAGGTAGGAAGTTGGCTCTCTGCGTACACTTTTTTTTTTTTGAATTTGACAAAAAGAGACACAGCGGGAGAGGGAACAGGAGCAAGGGGAGCGGGAGAAGGAGAAGCAGGCTTCCCGCCCAGCAGGGAGCCCAATGTGGGGCTCGATCCCCGGTCTCCGGGAACACGACCTGAGCCGAAGGCAGACGCGTCACCACTGAGCCGCCCAGACGCCCTCAGTGTACACTTCTAAAGCATATATGCAGCCTGCAATTTACTGGGCTTTTTGTGAATCAAATTTCCTCTTTTAGTCAACACTTAGAGCACCGCTGTTGTGCCTCAGTGACGTACTCCCTGCCTTCGGAGCCTCCGCGGGCTGAGAGGCAGACAATGAGAGGAAATAGGGGTATGCTAGCCCTGAGTGTGGAAGAGGACAGGTAACCCCCGCTTCCGCTAGCAGCTCATTTCCGGGGTGCCTGCTACGGCTGCGCCCTATAGCTTAACTCAGAGAAACTTGAGCATCAGTTCCTTTATCCTCTCCAAAACCTAGGAACCGGGGAACTGGGTGCAACCTCATTCTCAGTGCACTCGGAGCAGTAAGGGGGGTTGCCCGAGGTCGTGGGGCTAGTCATCTAAACCTCCAAGGATCGGACCACAGTGCTGATCTCTGCATCCCCAGACCCCTTCCTCGCTCTTCAGGGGTGTAGGACCCGTCCGTCCAGCTGCTGAATGTGGGCTGGCTCTTTCCCGTATCCTCCCAAGGAAGGCCTTCGGATCCTAACATCCTAACTGCAGGGGCCCTTGACATTCCCCTCCAGCCCCAGTCACAGGGCGGGTTTTACCCCGGGCGCCAGCACAGCCTCAGCTCTCGGCTCATGTTCCTCCTGCAGGAAACTGCAGTGACTCCAGCCTTTCCCGGTTCCCACACTCGTCACAAGTGCTTTTCTGGGTTCCCACGCTGCCTCCTGCCCCCGCCCCCACAACTGTTATCCTACGCTGTGTTTGAAATTGCTGCGGCCCATCCTGACCGCTCCCCCAGGATTGACCCAGGGCCTTGCTCTGTCCCTAGATGGTGGAAGCAACCTGCCCTACTCCTGGGAAATACATCGCGGGCTGACTGACTGCTCCCAGCCTCTTCACGGCCTGGGCTGGGGAAGGAAGGAGGAGGACTGCTGTGCCCTGGATTCGGTGGGGTTGCCTGGTACAGAGCTAGAACCTCTACGCAGGTTTCATTTACTCCTTACAGTAAACCTGCAAGGAATATTATCACCCCTGTTTTTAAGTGTGAGGGAACTGGGCTGCGGAGGAAGTCAGCTGTCTGGCTGTGCTTGCGCAGCGGGGTGGGGGTTCAGAGGCCCAGGGCTCCTCTCCCACCTCCCAGCCTCTTGCCGGAGCACCTGGGTTATCTGTGGAACCCCACCCGACTGGACCCGGCAACATGAGCCTTGGGTGAAGAGGAAGTCGTGCCTCAGCCTCCCTGGCCGCTCTCTTTAACAAAGCCCTCCTCTCACC
Source organism: Spilogale gracilis (assembly GCA_004023965.1). Classification (NCBI taxonomy): domain Eukaryota; kingdom Metazoa; phylum Chordata; class Mammalia; order Carnivora; family Mephitidae; genus Spilogale; species Spilogale gracilis. The sequence goes on from PITA01004014.1 coordinate 102,582, forward strand.
CCTCTTCCATCAGCTCACAGATCCCGGGAGCTTGTGGAGCTAGGCATCAGGCAAAGCACTCATGGGGAGTACCCCAGTCAGCTCTCTAAACAGTGCCATTAGCAGGAGCCCTAGATGCAAACCCATTTTACCGGTAAGGTAACTGAGGCACAGAGGGGCTTCCTGTTGTCACCAAATAAAGGCAGAATCACAGATTCATTCCAGAAAACTGCAAGAAAGAACAAAATGAGCGTTTCTTTCCCAGCCCCTTGGTGACGGGAGTCCCCTGAGTTAATGTCACTTTCTCTTCCCCTGGGGGCGTTAAGAGCTCATTTAGCCGAGCCAGGGATGCTGTCTGGCCTTCTCTTATTTTCTCCTCAGTTCAACTTTCTTCTTTCTCCTTTTCCACCTTGAAGGCCTCCTTCGTAAGGCTAGGAGGTTAGAACTCAGATTAATGCTCACGGTGGAAGGGCATATTTAAGCCTCTGCATTCCCAGAGAACAATGAAAGAAAACGCTATGTTTGCATGGCTCTCGTCCAGTCTAGCAGAATACTTGACATATAATAAAAGCTCAAAAAATATTATATGAATGAATGGAATGAATGAATGAGTACATAGGAAGCATTTCCCCCTCAAAATAAAACTGGGTTTTTATTTGACGAGTCAGGCCAGGCCTCAAACACCGAAGAAGAAATGTAACCTTAAAATAACACTTTTCAGACCTACACAGATCGTGGCCCTGGAGACTGAGTCCTGCCTGGAGCCCCTGCTGAAAACCTGCTCTCTGTCCAATGGTGCAGACTCTTCTAGGTGTGGCCAAAGATGGAGCTTGGCTGGAGGGAATAGAGCGCTGCGCCTTTAACAGGGCGTGCCCAGTGCTTGCTGCAGCCCTGCTGCATCCCTACCGCATTGAGCTGTGCCTGCTGGGGGCTGGGGCTGGGGCTGAGCCCAGTGTGGGAGGGGGACACCCCTTACAGCTAGCAGCTACCGGGGTCGCGGGGAGCCAGTCACTTAGCTCTGGTTAAGGCATGAGCTCCTCCTGTCTATGGAGGAACAGATGGAGGAGGGCTGGCACAAACCCGGCTTTCCTTAAACAAGCTCCAGAGGCTAAACCATTAATTACAGGCACCATGCTAATGGGGAACAAGTCATCTCTAAAGCTGAGGTCAGAGCTACTTTCAGATATACAGAGCAAGGTGCCTTGACTGAATTTTTAAACTTAAGCCCTCAATGCAAATGTGATGCTTTATTGATTTTTTTTTTTTCTCACACCTTGGGAAGATTTTCTTCTCCGATGCGGCTGCCCGGTGAAGGTTTACTGAACCTTTCTATAGCAAAAACTTCACTTCTTTAAAGAAAAGGAATATTTTCAAGGTCGTAAGACACAGGAGCCTTCTGGAAACAGGTTCTTCTTCATGTCACTGCCATGCTAGCTATAGTTCGGCTAACCTGTGTGCCCCGGGAGGATCTGCCTGTATCGTCACTTCATTGGCCTCGCTCACGTTCTTTATATAAGATTCCCCCCTTTTCCAAGAGCCTGCTGTTACATAAAGATATAAAGAACACAGCACCAATGAAGTGCCTTTCCTCCCCTCTGTAAACTTCCCACACCTCCGAGCTCTGAGATGACAAGCCCAATTAAGCGATTTAAAATAGGTCTCCACAATAGCCCCATGTAGGCTGCTATATATTACTTTACTGCATATTGCACCGGGAGAAAGGGCCAAAAAAGGAAACAATGATATTAATATGTCCCTGTTCCCATTGGCTCATAAGTTAGCTGGTCGAGCGATCATCAGACAAGAGCTAAATGTTCCAGCCCATTTTGGGATGCTCTGACATGTATTTCCCTCCTACTTAACCCTGTGTGACAGAAGCAGAACAGGAGGCAGAAAGGGGAAAGGGGAGGGTCCCACACATTTGTGCTTTATTGGAGCATTTGCCTTCAGAGGACTCATCCCACAAGTGGCGAGTTAGAGCGCCCTTGAAATGAGAGGCAAAAGAACAAAGATCTTAAGGGGTTTGCACAGACATACATACAATCATACAATATTTGCTCAAACATTATCAATGTCTCCTTTCCAACTCAGAGGTACTATGTGGAGACTCCTGCCACCTCACGGTCCAATCGCGCCATGGCAAAGCCCAAAGCAGGGAGCTCGCTGCTGTGAAACTGGGGGGAGGGGGGAAGGTGGGGGGGGCCTTCTCTCTTGGATCAAAACTACTGCCAAGGATATTGCTACCTTCCTCCACTGTGGTCACATGCCAAAATGGCATAAGGGTATGCATGTTTGAGGGTGTTTTTCCAAGTGTGTTGAGGAAAGACTATTGAGTCCTTCTGTACTTTATTTAAGAAAAATATGGGCGCCTGGGTGGCTCAGTTGGTTAAGCAACTGCCTTCGGCTCAGGTCATGATCCTGGAGACCCGGGATCAAGTCCCACATTGGGCTCCCTGCTGGGCGGGAAGCCTGCTTCTCCCTCTCTCACTCCCCCTGCTTGTGTTCCCTCTCTAGCAGTGTTTCTCTCTGTCAAATAAATAAAATCTTAAAAAAAAAAAAAAAAGAAGTGCTCAGATCACAAGGAAAATTAGATTCAGGTTTTGTCTTTGCCATGAACCAGGTGTCGAGAAGTTTAAACACTCTCAATTCATGTACTTAATAGAAAGATCGAGCAAATCAAGATAGTGTCTACTCTCTCTGACCTGGGTTGGAAAGAATATATTGGCAGGCTCACGTAGGCTTCCGTGTAGACATCTGCTGCGTATTATACCAAGAGAGATGTGCAAGAAAAGGAACAAAGATATTAGATCATAGAGGGTACAGTGATATCATAGACTCATACAAATTGAATAGCTTACTAAGGTCATGCTCTATTTTAAACGGGAGAAAATCATACCATCATACATCTAATTATCTATAACTTCATAGGATCAACAGTGATTATTATAACATATTATAAAAACTATATTCATACTAAATATAATCCAATTCTGGCAGTAAAAGTAACAAATGTCAAAAGTGAAAGTTGTCTAGTTCATTGCCTATCACCTTCAGAACTAAGACTGTTTTGATTGTTTGTTTTTTATAAGTGTCCCGAATCAGGGATTCAGTCTGGTACAAATAACTTTCTTCTATACCTTCTCTCTCAAATTACTATGGATTTTCAATCAGAGAAAGACAATTATCACATAATTTCACTCATGTGGAATTTAAGAAACAAGACAGAGGATCATAGAGGAAAGGAGGGGAGAATAAAATCAGATGAAATCAGAGAGGGAGACAAACCATAAGAGACTCTTAACTCTCGGAAACAAACTGAGGGTTGCTGGAGGGGAAAAGGGTGGGACCGTGGGGTAACTGGATGATGGGCCTTAAGGAGGGCACTCGATGTAAGGAGCACTAGGTGTTATATGCAACTGATGAATCACTGAACTCTACCTCTGAAACTAAAAATAGACTATATGTTAATAGATTAAATTTGATTTAAAAAATTACCCTGGTATGGGGCATCTGGGTGGCTCAGAGGGTTAAGCCTCTGCCTTCGGCTCAAGTCGTGATCTCAGAGTCCTGGGATCGAGGCCCACATCGGGCTCTCTGCTCAGCAGGGAGCCTGCTTCCTCCTCTCTCTGTGCCTGCCTCTCTGCCTACCTGTTATCTCTCTCTCTGTGTCAAATAAATAAATAAAATATTTTTAAAAATTACCCTGGTATGGTTTAAAATGGTAGGTAGGAAAGGAACTAATATCTGGGTGCCTTCTATGTACTGGACCCTATTCTCAGATACATCTTCTCCATTCACATCCCAAAACTCTGATAAGAGAGGGGCTGTGTCCTTGCTGTTTCAGATGGGAGATGGACATTCAAAGTGGTTAAGTAATTCAATCAATTAAACAGCTAATGAGTGAAAGAGCTGAGATTAGAACTACAGACTAGGTGGCAGGTGTAATTATGGGAGTTTAGCTGTTGTACGATGGTTGGACTCAATACATAGTACTCATTCCATATGAGAAGTTAAAAAACCCTGATACATAAATGCCCAAAGGTGCAACTCACAAAAAGGGGAAAGGAGCAAAAACAGTAACTCACCTCTCCACAGTATATATATGAATAGGAATTTCCCATGCCAATCCGATGTGCTTAGGGGGGATAGGGGCAACCATGAGTTGGCTAGTATCTCTTCTGAACCTGATGACAGTTAACCCCAGCTCTGACTCTGGGATGATGAATCCTTTAGACGTTAAGTTAGAAGGGGACTTGAACTTCACCAGCCTTAAGACGCTGCGATGCCCAGGACTGTCACAGCAGGTGGGAACACCTTGTTTTGAATACTCTGGGACACATGGGGAGTTAAGTGTGGTTGGTGGGTTGGTGGTCACCAACCAGAGCAGCCCAGCTACTGCCTCTTCCCCCAGCCTTCAGATGTCATATTCCTAAACACTGTTTACTTTATCTGATCAAAATAGACAGCCCAGCCCAGGGAAGGAGCACACGCTTGAACTCAGGCAGGCAAAACTACCCGGAGAGCGAGGCATAAATGCGGTGCCCTTGGCATTCACTGCAGTCTGTCGGAGGAGATGGAAAAGGCTTTGGCAGCCACCATCCTTTGAAGTTCATTTTAAGATGCAGCTCAGGTAAGTAACTGAAATCTCTTTGTCACTGGACAGGGTGACACTGTTGTAGGACATAAACGGGGTTCTCAGAAGGCTGAGGTGGATAAGGACACACACTCCCCTGCTGCCAGGAGAGAAAGCTGCTGCTGGTTCTGTACTGACTGCAGTCTGTTTTTCCCCCTGTGAGCTGCAGAGGGGGTGGGCAGAAGTGGGAGGCTGCCCTGCAAACCCAGGAACCCTTCGCCATTGCTAGAGTCAGGTTCCCATCCCCTCCACTCCTTGTTTTCTCCTGCGGGGCAAGGGGTCCCCAGGCTCAGCTGCTGCCTCGGAGTAACTGAGGCAGGGGAGATCTGTCCATCTTGCTCAGCCAAAGAGGCCACTGCTCAAGCATGCAGAAGCAGCCCTGAAAGGGGCTAAAGGGAGCCCAGCTGCTCAGGTTCCAGCGGAGGAAGAGGAAGACAGGGATCCCTGTTAGATGCTGCTGTTTCTGGTAGCGAGCCCCAATGTGCTTGGGTCTCAGCCTAGTAAAGGGAAGGTTCTGACTTCAATACATACAGATTCTAAAGGGGGGCAGAATGGGACCCCCCACACACATGCACACGCATGCCTAGGGAGAGAAGGAAAGCACTCCCCAAGAGGCCAGTCTTCCTGGAACCCAACTGAAGTGCACACTTAAGTCATAACCCAGTTCTAATCTGTTTTAGTTCTCCTCCTCCCTAATCCCTCCTCTTTCTCTCAGGAGTCTGGTGAAGCTTAGGAAAAACCCATCTCATAATAACATTCTCAATGCCATAAAATAATAAGAAGCCAATGATACTGAAAAACAAGCACTAAGATTCTTTAGTTTAAAATATAATTGTGGTCTAATTATTTCAGAAATAAATTCTGGCTTCCCCATAAGATTAGAAGTCATTTTAGGTGAGCAACAGCCCTTTTTATTTTCCTAAAACTCCTCTTTCCAGAACTCCTCCAGAGTTTGGGGGTTCATCAAAGACATGTTTCTCTTTCATGGGTTATAAACTCATAGGTTGAAAAAAAAACTTAAAATATGTAATATTCTCATTGGTCGTTACACATCCTCTGCTGATGGGGAAAATAAAACTTCACTCCTTAATTACATGAGTGAATATGAATAAAAACATCAATGTGATTTTATCAGGAAGAGCTCTGCACTAAGTAATGAGGTTACTTCTGATTGCATATTAGGATTTTCCAACCAGTACTCTCTGAACTCATGGACTTTGTCCAGAGCCCTTCTGTCAGATAAGCAAAGGTTATTTTGTGCTCAGAGTTGGAAGAGGTCACATGCTGAAAGGGTGGGGGGCTCATTCATGGACTGACTCCTTACTCCTCACCCTGGCAGATGACACAGTACAGACTTTTCTGACAAGCTTGTACAGACAGGCTGCTCTTTGGAAGACATTCAGGATCTGCTGATGTGGGCAGGCCAATTGTGAGAGAAGCATCTTCTGCTGAGGGTTTCAACTGGTAAATAACCTAAGCAATTATTCATTAGCTCAGAAGGCATTCACACCATGTATTCATCTTGGAAATAGCTAGCACCTGGGTGACAAGCTTTTCTCTAGGCATTGTATGTTTTCCTCTGTAATCTTCATCTCAAGCCTGTGAATAGTTACTAGTATTTCTATTTCTGGGAGAAAAGGTGAGACTCAGAGGTCAGACTGGTCGAATATAGATTGATGTTTCCACAGGGAGAAAAAAAACATTTTTCCCTAACTTTCTGAGCTATTTGCCTAGACGTCTCCATAACAAAAGACAGATTAACAAAAGAAAAACAAGCAGCAGTTTATTAATATGCATACCTCAGATATACACAGGAGATACCCAGGCAAATATGAGTAACTCAGAGAAGTGGCCTAGCTCTCTGACTTAAATACCATCTCAACTAAAGACAAAAGACAAAAGGTGGAGGCGGGGTGGCGGAGCTTAAGGTGAGGGGGTCCCTGACACCTCTGTAGCCAGCACAGAGCTCCCTTGTAGGCGTTAGTGTTCAATTAGTTTGTGCCCATGAATTGGGTGTGGGGTCATATTTTGCTTCTATATTTAAGGGCATAAAACTGAAAGGGTAGTTTGAGTTCTAGTCCCAGGATTGAGAAAGGCTTTCAAAATGCCCAAATGAGCCTCAGATTTTATTCTGAAGTTTATGAGAAGCTATTACTAGTCATTTATAGAGGATGACGTTTTTAAAGATTAATGTGTGTGCCACAGGGATGGAATGGGAAGGGTGATATTAGAGACAGAGAGCACTGTTAGGATAAGAATTTGAGCTTCACGGGTTCTGTGAACTTTCTAATATTATACTCAAAATCTTGTATGTATGTACACAATTACATTTTGAGAGGGAAATGGTTCATAAGTTCTCATGAAATCTCAAAGGAGTCAGGCACACAATAAAGTTTAAGGATCACAAGATAAAAGCCTAGAATGGTGGACAGTGTTGGAAATAAAAGAAAGAGATCAGTACAAATGGTTTTTTGGGTAAATTTACTGGATTTAGAGACTTGTTGTTTATAAGCAAAAGAAAGGAATGAATCAAAGATAATTCAAATTCAACTGTCTTGTGATGTTATTTATCAGAAATGGGGAAGGAAGGAGAGGAAGACAGGAACCTGCAGAATTTGTAATAGCAAAGACATATTTGAGAGAAACTTTTTTATAGAGAGAAAGTAGGATGAATCTAACTGAAGGTATAATTTTATAATCATCTGTACAGAGGAGTTCGTGGGGATTCTTGAAAACAAGATGCCTTCTGGGTGGGGAGAGACCAGGAGAGTGTAGGATCCACGGGCCATAAGAGTTTTGGGATGAAAGAAACGATCAATAAGCAGATGCATTTGAGAGATCAATGGCATTGCTGGCTTCAAGAAAACTCCACCAAAACAACCTGTCGTTGAGACAAAGCTGAGCTAAGAGCACTACTTAATCTTAGAAGGATAGGGCCAAGTCAGAATATATATTATGTATGGGATTTGGAGTTGGTTTAAGGCAGCCTTCAATGCTGGGTCTTGTTAGGACTAGGCAAGAATCACCAAAAGGTGAGGGTTTTGAAGAAACTTGTACAGAAAATGCTTCTTTGACGCTGTCAACTGAAAAACGCAATAGTCTGATGTTCATTGAGTTGGGTTTTTCAAGAAGTTTCTGAAATGAATAAGAAAGTTATCTGCAACTTTCTTCTCATTGGGCAAGAGTTTCCAGAATAATGAAGGTCATTAATGAAGACGTTAGAGGAGTAAAGGCATATTAATGATGGCAGTCATGCTCTGCAGACATGTTGTGCGGTGTAGATAATTTCAAGTCTCAAACAGACTTACCAGCAAATCTAGCTAGTAGGAGATTGTTAGTGGTCTTTGGAGCATTAGAGTTTGAATTGCTCAAGAATTTACTCAAGTTCCTAGTCTCCCTTCACAGTGTCGCCTTTCCCCGAGCTCCTCCGGAATATTGTCCAGTCTAGTCCTATTGCCAATAATGTGCTCTATAATCTCAACTAAATCCGGGGCAGAATGGAGCTACCAGATTGTTTTCAGCTATTCAGTCACTGAGGTTTCAATTTGCATACTGTTTGAACACATTTGCAGTGCTAACTTCAAAACACACCATTTGTGAATCAAAAGAACAAAATTTTTTTGCAGTCTGAGGCAATTCTTCTCAAACCAAACATTCAGTGCAAAAAAAAGTGGGAAGAGAGAATTTTAAATCACCACAGAGAGTAAGGAAGAGGAGCCCTTTGCCTTCCATCCATATTCTGAAGATATGCGTGGTTCTGAAGACTAGCACGAGAAAGGGAGCAGACGGGTTCTTTTTCCCTGGTACCCTTGCCCCCACAACTGCCTGAAAACAGAACCTGAGAGCAAAGGACTCACTCTCCGAAACCAGAAATCTCTGGAATCTTCATTCATCTCCATCACTGTCCTGCATTTGCTCCTGGGTAAAGACAGAATGTACCCTCATTAGGTAGAGCAAATATATCACACCATCTGTGATAATTACAAGAATTGTTTTCCTCAGAACAATTTTTTCCTTAGGGAATTTCTGACTGCAGGACTCAAGCCCTGCCCGGTGAAAGCTTGTTGCAAAACTCCCAAGTTGCTGTGCGTTCTGCAGGCCTTTCAACGTGGGGCTCTGGCAGCAGCTCGGATATGCATACCTCCACAAAAGTTCTCAGCTTCCTGATCTTAATCTTAGGGGTGTCTTGAACATTGGTATTAAAAGATTTTATTCTGTGCGTCAGTTCCTCCTTCAAAAATAAAGAGCTGTGATTGAAATAGAGAACTGCACCATGAGTCAGCTAAAAAGAATGCAGGGCCTCTGCCTTGAGTTGGATGCCTCTAACTCACGATCTTAGAGTGACATCTAGAGGTGACAAAGTAAAAACCAGCTATTATGCCCTGATAAGGCACCAACATCACGTTTAATTTTCATGGTAACTAACAGTTGGGTCACTTTACCTGCGGGATACGTGAATTGTAATCCACAACATCAGTGTGTAGAAAATGTCACATTTTCCCCCCCGAATCCAAAATAATTTGATGTGATCCACCATCTTATTGGGCTGTCAGAGAAATTCTATTTCAGTCATTAGATTGTTTCCCTCTGTACAATTCTCAAACCCATTATTTGAGAAGGTCTCAAAGGACCTTAAACAGTACAGAACAATTTAGGAAAATGCCTTCCATATTTCAGCCTAAACAGGTCACCTCTGATATGCTCAGTGTCTAGGATACAGACAAGGGTTTGAATCCCACTTCTGTCAGTTGGGCAAGCTACTTAATCTGCTGAATTTTCCTTCTGCAAAAAATGAGGGGCACTTGGGTGGCTCAGTTGGTTAAGCATCTGCCTTCGGTTTGGCTGGGGTCATGATTCTGAGGTCCTGGAATTGAGCCCCACATTCAGCTTCATGCAGGGAGTCTTCTTCTCCCCTTAACTGAGCCCATCTCCTGCTTTCTCTTTCTCTCTCTCTCCCAAATAAATAAATAAAATCTTTTTTAAAAAATGGAATCTCCCTCTTGTAAAGGTTGTGAGACAGGAAAAATTGAATCTGCCCTTTGAGGGTCTTCTAGCCGGACTAAGAAACACATTGACACAAAACAGATTAACCAGAGAAAATCAAATTTGATTTTGTGTGTATGGGGAATTAATACAGACATGGAATTCCAAAGATAGTCAGACAAAATGAGGTCCATATGTCATCCTGAACCTAGGAGAAGGAGTAGGTGTCTGGGGCTTTAAAGGGAAGGAATACAATTCGCAGAATGAAAAAGAATAAATGTTCGGTAGGCAAGCACTGTTTCCTGAGAAACAATGGGATGAAGAGGACTTTGATCAAACAGGCTCCTCCCCGTCCACCACACCTGAGTCATATCCTAACGTAATCCTCTATAGTGAGAGCTCACTTCCTCTATCTAAATTCTTTTAGGCAGCTGGGAGGGTAAAGTAGCGTCCAAGTTTTTTCCTTAACCTTTTAGGCCTTGTTTTCAGCTCAAGATAATCTGCATGGCAAAGTGGCCCATCTCGGGGTGGCCTGCCCTGGGACCTTCCTTACATGATCAAATGAGGTAAGGAAAAGGAAGTAGGTACCTGACATTAGAGAAAGTGTTCAGAGTCCTTTCTTTCCGCATTTCCCCTCATAAAACTTCTTTCTGCTCCCGGTCTTGCTACGCTTCCTTGTCCTACTTGGCTCCCAGCACTCTCCTGGGGGTACTACGAAGATTCTCTGACTGACCGAACTCTATATAGGCCCCTGTGAGCCCTTTTCTGACGTGGTCGCATCCTGGAGCATGTCCTCAAGAACTCAATTTTAGGGCGCCTGGGGGGCTCAGTGGGTTAAAGCCTCTGCCTTCAGCTCAGGTCATGATCTCAGGGTCCTGGGATCGAGGCCCGCATCATCGCTCTGCTCAGCGGGGAGCCTGCTTCCTGTGCTCTCTCTGCCTGCCTCTCTGCCTACTTCTGATCTCTCTCTCTCTGTATAATAAATAAATAAAATCTTAAAAAAAAATCTCAATTTTCAGGGACACCTGGTGCTCAGTTGATGTGAGCACCATCTTATGAGGTAGGGTAGAGCGTGGGACTCTTGAGCTCTGGGTTGTAAGTTTGAGCCCCACCCTGGGTATGGAGATTACTAATAATTAAAAAAAAATTTTTTTTCAAGAGCTCAATTTTAGCAAGAATCCTGCTAAGTCAGTTTAGCCAAACTTCCCCACCCTCAGTATCTGATCACCCCTCATCTTCCCCATCCTCCTCCTCCACCCCCACAAGAGCTATCTGATCACCTTGACAGGCCTTCAGCAACAGTCCTATTAGGTCATCTCGGCAAAGGATTACCCTACCCTCTTAGTAGTTTTCTCCCACTTACCACCCCTGTTCCTTGTCTATAAATGCCCACTTCACCTTGTTGTAGTGAGAATTGGGCCCAATCTCTCTTCCCTGCTGCAAAACCCCGCTGAAGGGTTCCTACAGCTACCACGACAGTCCTGAGTAAAGTCTGCCTCCCTGTTTTAACAAGTGTAATTTTCTCTTTCATAGCACCCAAGAGAGAAAAGTCACAGTGTGTATTTTTGAGGCATCTGTAATATTTGCATACAAGGAAACATAGTCTTTGAGGCTCAATTTCATCCTCAAAAACTGCTGCATCACCTGTGTTCTCGGGCAGCTGCAGCACTGGCCCTCTGCACATCGGAGCGATCCTGTGGGTAATGAGGGTCGAAGAAACATCACCTCAAGTCCCTGAAATGCCTGCAGGCTACAGAACACTGAGAAGTATAAATGACTATGGAGCAAGACTCTGTGAGTATTTCCGCCTCCAGATAATGCAGTCAGTATCGGAATGAGCTTTCCTCATCTAGAAAATGCGGGTCTGGTGCTGGGGCAGACATTTCAGTAAATCACGAAGGCACCACCCACGGGCACAAGCAATTTATTCAGAAAAAGGGCTTATTTATCTCCATCAAAGCTACTTGCCTTGTTTTCCTTCCTGACAGTCCGAACATGTTCTGTGACACTGCAAGCCATTTCACAAACCTGGAAAACAATGAAAGTGACAAATGGGATGGATCAGAACAGGAGCTGTGGTGGCTAGAAGGCAGGAAGAAACTCTTTCCGTGTCACTTCACAGCAGCATAAGCTCATCTTCTCTCACACCTGGCTCTTCCTGACTTTTCCTCTATAAAGAAATTAATTGTCTGGCAGAGAACCACAGAAATTTTGGCCAAGGAGATTATTAGAAGTCAGTCACGCATTTGGGTTTCCTGGCTGCCTGTAGCCCTGACATCAGAACCAGTTAATTATACAATGGATTATCCTGTTTGCTAATTGTTACATGTGATCCTTTCATTAATCTTAAAGGATCATGTTTTCTGTAGCCTATAACATCTCTAATACCTATAGCAACATTAGATACATAAAAGGTGTTCAGTACTTGATTGCTAAATCCCATATTGGAAACACTGTACATGTAAAGAGGAATCACATATAGCATATCTATACAGAGAATTCCATGAAGGCAGGGCAGGAAGACTAATCTGTAATCTATTTGTTAGCAAGGACTTCCGTTCTTATTAGAACATTTGGCACAAAGCTGGGTTTAGAGTAGCTTTCAAGGGATGCTTGGCTAATTGAACTTCTAACACAGGTTACATGGAAATGGGAATTCCAAGTCAGGTTTGTTACACTTCCTGAATGTTCTCCATTTCTTTTGAAAATTGGCCTGAGAAAATAAATTCATTTACTACAAAACAACCACATATCAGATTTTCCACCTTGAACTCTGAAGAAACAAGATGTAAACGAAAATGCCAGAAATGAATGATTTCAATAGGCTCAACAATAGCCTCAGGAGGAAGACAAGTCACAGCTAATATGTGTACTGTTTGCAGAGAGTACGGCAATAAGAAAGCATTAGAAATAATCAGAAAAGAAAAACATCCCATTCAGCTCCTTAGTCAACAAATTAGTGTTCCAAGTGTGTTCAGCACCTTGGGTTGTCACATTCTCTACATGTTCCTTATTCGTCTTGATCCATATACTTGGTGATTTGTTAAGATATAAATTCAGATGCTACAACAAAGACTCTACAATAAAATATGGCTTGAAACAGATTAAAGTTTATTTCTTTTTCATGTAAAACATCAGGGAGGTACTCCAGGGAAGAGACAGTAGCTCCACCACCACGAGAGTCCCAGGCTATTTCTACCCTATTTCTCTGCCATCCTCAACATGAGGCTATCATCTCCCATGCCAGAATAGCTGCTCCAACTCCTGCCATTGCAACCGCGTTCAAGTTAGTGGAAACGGGAGACGAGGAGGTTGAAAATATGCCACTTTCCTCTGAGGGCATGGCACAGAGGTTTTTCAGAGCAGTTCCTCCTGGATGAAGGCAACATTCTCACCTAGTACAAAGAAGGTTTGAAAAAATAGACTATTCTGGGCAGCTCTGTGCACAGTTAAAATACAGGAGGACTGTTATCAAAGGGAGTGGTGAGTAACCAGAATGGATACCGAGGAACGATCAGCAGTCTTTATCATAGTACATCTACCGTTATGGAATCTAGCTTTCTCTGCATGACATAGAATAGTGATTCTCACATTTCTTTAGCAGGTGAAACAGCTGGGAATCATGGCCCAAACATAAACATGAGTTGCTCAATATCAGTGCTTCAAAAATGTCACTGATGGAATATTAGTCCCAAAAAATAAATTGAAAACAAGTATGATGTTAGGGTCGAATAAGTTTGGGAAGTACTCTATCTCTATCATTTCCTGGAGATGTGTGGATACATTCTCATTTTATAGACTTTGAGAAAGCAGCTTAACTGCATTTAATCCAGTATTCTCCAAACTTATTTGACTGAAGACATTTTTGTGTGAGCCAAAACTCCCACAGCATTAGTGTGCTGCAAAATACACATTGGAAGAGAGATTTAATTTCATCCTCTAAACTGGAAGCAACTTTATTAGCAGGAAATATGACTGCTAAATTATAATATTTCGAAAGCCATAACTATAGGGGCACCTGGGTGGCTCAGTTGGTTAAGCGACTGCCTTCGGCTCAGGTCATGATCCCGGAGACCCAGGATCGAGCCCCACATCGGGCTCCCTGCTCGGTGGGAGGCCTGTTTCTCCCTCTCTCACTCCCCCTGCTTGTGTTCCCCTCTCTCTGGCTGTGCTTCTCTCTGTCAAATAAAAAAAAAAAATCTTTCAAAAAAAAAGTCATAACTATAATATCTTGTGTTCCAAAATAAAATAAGCCCTTAGACTAGGAATGATTAGGTGTTGGGGCACCTGGGTGACTCAGTCGGTTAAGAGTTGGACTCTTGATTTCAGCTCAGTTCATGATCTCAGGGTCATGAGATCAAGCCCTGAGTCAGGTTCCATGCTGAGTGATGAAACTGCTCAAGATTTTCTCTCTCTCTCTCCCTTTGCTCCCCTGCCCCCACTCATACATATTCTCTCTCTGTCAAAAAATTAAAAATAATAAATTTTAAAAAGAATGATCAGGTGTTTTGAGTCTCTTGCTATGTGTTTGTGTGTGTGTGTGTATGTGTGTGTGTGTGTGTGTGTGTTGCTTTTTCATTCATTTTATGCCACAAGAGCAGTAGGTACGGAAGGTTTGAGTAAAGATTTGAGAGAAAAACTTGTAAAAACTCTATTGATTAAATTGTTCCAGGATTTGGGAAATGTCCCCATTAATGTGTAAATGAAATACCTAAGCCTATGTCATAAAATATGCATTGCGTGAAAATCAATAGGCTTTTAAGCCACAATTTCCACTTTCAAACTCATGTAACCTATTTGGGGACCAATGACTAACACAAACTACAACAAATTTGTGGAATTTTTACCCCTATGTGCTAGAATTTTACCTTTGTACCTATTTCCAATTAACTTTTGCCTCTCAAAAAAAAAGTCTTAAGTAAGTAAGAGCCCATTTTGCTGACTCATTAGATAGGGACAGTAATTTCATATTGTTATACTTAGGCTGAACCATACCACCTTACTAACGATCCAGAATGTCTGCATGCTCCCCACACCAATACATGGTCTCTCTCTCTCTCTTCCTCTCTCTCTTTCTTTAAATGTGTCAAAAGTAGCAATATTTTCAAGTCAAATCAGATGAGCCTTGGCCCATTACTGGTTTTGGAGATCTGTTGACTCATTAAATGACTCAGTCACTCTAAAATGGTGAATCTGAGTGAGAATTTACTGTCTTTATAAAAGTTTGGGAGGTGAGGTGGATAATCTAAGTTATGATCCCATTTGTTTCCTTATTTTAAATCCTTTGCTTTTGAGTGATCTCAACCATTTCAACTCAGTCACCAAATGAGAATGGCACCATAATCTTCCCAGTTCCCTTAGCCATGAAACTGAATTTCATCCAGGACCCTAACCCAGCCCTCAAAAAGTACTTCCCACTAAAACTCTTAAACACACCCATTATCTTGAAACCCAAGTTCAGGTACTCATCATCTCTTACTTCAACTATGACAGTAGCTTTCCTTTTAATCTCTCTGTCCCTAATCCTCACCTTGTCCAATTTATTCTCCAATCTAGATTACTCTTTCTAACACTTAAATCTTAAATTCCTTCTCAACATAAACTTTTGATTAGCTACAGATCTCCTATAGGCAATGGTTCTTCAATTTAGTAATGTTATATCTTCCTTTAAGTGAAAAAAATTTCATGTGTATTAGTTTCCTATCGCTGCTATAACAAATTACACAAATTTGACAGCTTAAAACAACACAAATGTATTATGTTACAGTTCTGGAGGCCAGAAGTCTGAAATTCAGTTACATAGGCGTCAAATCAAGGTGCTGACAGGGCTGCATTCCTTCTAGAGTGTCTAAGGGAGAATCCTCTTTCTTGCCTTTCTCTGGTTCCTAGAGATTGCTGCAGTCCCTGGCATATAGCCTCTCCTGTCTCCCAAGACCAGCAATGGTCAGTTGAGTCTCTTGCATGCTCACCACATGTCTTTCTCTGATCCTGGCCCTCCTGCCTCTCTCTCTTGCAAGGACCCTGTGATTATACTGTGTCCACACAGATAATCCACAATAATCTTCTTCCTATCTCAAGATCCTTAACTTAATCTCTTCTGCAAGATCCCGTTGCCATGTGTATTAGTTTAGTACGGCTGCCATAACCAAATACCACTGACTGGGTGACTTGAGCCATAGCACCTCAAGAGCTCATTTCAAAGATTAAGTAAGATTATTCATGATTGAGCACCGTACCCTATGCATAGAATGCACTCAATAAGTGGTAACAGATTAGAATATAAAAGTGAACTAGGGGCGCCTGGGTGGCTCAGTCGGTTAAGAGACTGCCTTCGACTCAGGTCATGATCCTGGAGACTGGGGATCAAGCCCCACATCGGGCTCCCTGCTCGGTGGGAAGCCTGCTTCTCCCTCTCTCACTCCCCCTGCTTGCGTTCCCTCTCTTGCTGTGTTTCCCTCTCTGTGTTTCTCTTGCTGTGTTTCTCTCTGTGTTTAAATAAATAAATAAAATCTTAAAAAAAAAAAAGTGAACATAAAAAACTTAAGTAATCTGCTCTGACTCCACAGCTTTATCTTTGGTTCCTTGGAGGCGTTCTTCCATAGAACAATAGTGTAGGCTTAGCATTAAAGAGACAAGGAAAGAGAAGTCTAAACCTTAAAAAAAAAATCCCCCAAAAAATCTTAAAGAGAAAATGCAGGTTTTCTTTCAATCTTGTGGTCTGAGAAAGTGAAAAACAACTTAAGGAATATGTATAATTTTGGGGGGGTGATGGAATTGTTCTGTGTCTTGATTGTGGTGGTGACTCCATGAATGTGTCTATACACCAAAACTGAAATATGCACTATAACTAGGTCTAGTTTATTGTTTATAAATTATTCTTCAATAAAAAGTGTTAATATATATCTATATATCTATAATTCAATTATTTAGATATTTCAAAGTAATTATTTTTATTCTAGCAAAAATTAAAAAAATAATTCTGGGGGACAGAAAGAATGCTACTGAGTCCATTAGGGTTCTTTCAGTTGAAAGTGATTGTAGCTCCAGGACAAGCTGGCTTGAGCAAAGGGATTTTACTGGCTCAGGTAAATGAACAGTGACTTAAGGCGCCACTCAGTATAGGCTCAAGATCTGGCTTCCCTCCAACTTTGCTTCTTCAGTCTTAATTGAATGTGGACCAATTTACCAAAAGCCCATTTCATTATGCTTGCTTCATGGAAGCCAGGAAGCATCTGGTTGAACTTCCTTTATGGTGCTCCTTTGAATACAAAATGAAAAGAAGTATGCTAAAATTAAATAGTTGAAAGAAATAAGACCATCTGGAAAAATAGTTATTTAATGTTATGGCTAAATTTTGTCCCCTGAAAATGTATATGTCAAAGCCCCAAGTCTCAGGACCTCAGAATGTGGCTATATTTGGAGACAGAGCCTTTAAAGAGGTGATTAAGATTAAATGAAGTCACTAGGACTGGCCCAAATCCAATATGACTGGTGTCCTCCTCATAAGAAGAGGGCATTAGGACACAGACACACACAGAGGGAAGACCAGATGTGAGGACACAGAAAGAAAACAACCTTCACTAAACCAAGGAGAGAGGCCTCAGAAGAAACCAACCTTGTGGACACCTTGATCTCAGACTTCCAGCCTCCAAAAGCAAATTTCTGTTGTTTAATGTACCTAATGTGCGGTACTTTATTGCGGTAACCCTAGCAAACTCATACATCTAGCAAATCAGCCATTCGGCCAGTATGTGGTCAGTGCCCACCTCATTCCCAGATGGGGATCTCCCTTCCGGCATCAACATAGTTGCCAAAGATCCTGGGCTACATACCTCCTGGTTCACAGCCTAAGTCCTGCTAGTCCTGAGATTCATTCTGATTAAAGGACATCAATCACATGTGTCATGAAATAATATTTTACATTTAAACTTAAAATTCTTTCTTTTTGTTTTGGGTTTGTACTCTCTTACTGGTGACCTTGCAGCCTACTCTATAAGGAAAGTCAACAGTCCACTTTCTGACTTCAAAAAGAGGCTTATGGAAATCATGGATGATAGTTTTGAAAACTAAAGCTTTGATTTTGCATGAGCCGGGCATTGTAGAAGAAAAGAATAAGGTATTTTTTCCCTCCAAATGCTAAGCTCGAAAGGACAGGACATAACATTTATTCATTAAACTAGACTGAATACAGAAATTCATCAAGAGTCACCCGTCCCTGACCTATGGGAAAAGATGAAGGTTTCCATGGCTGGGAAGGCAGAAAGACAAGAGGACGGAGGAGCCTGGAGCCTCCTGAATTGTGAGGGCCATGAGTTTTCAGTGTCTCACTCTGAAAGGATAGCTGAGGGTTGCCTCCATGATGAAAAAAGTAAAGATCAAATTAAACGGAGAACCAGATTCTAAAAGATCAGATACAATGTAGAGAATTGGAGAAAGCATCAAAGACTCTAATATTCTCTAAGGAAAAAAAAAATCCTATATGCTATGAAAAAGAGAATGAAGCACTATCACAATTAAAATATATGCTATTGCAATAAAAAAATTAGTAGATAGTAAGGAATAAAGACATGGAAATTGAAAGTAATAGAGAAAGGGTGTCTGGCTGGCTCAGTTGGGAGATCATGCAACTCTTGATCGTGGGGTTGTGAGTTTGAACCCCATGTTGGGCATAGAGCTTACTTAAAAAAAAAGTATTAGAGAGATATAATCAAAGAGGATCTATTTGGGAGAGCTAATATCTAACTAATGGAAATCTGAGAAAGAGAAACTGGAAAAATGTCAGTACGAAATAATACTAGAAGAACAGAAGGATTCATCCATTCATTTAATAATATTTGTTGGGTGCCAGGCTTTCTCTTAAGCACTGAGGAAACAGTATAAACAAAATAGATGAAAAACCTCTACACTTGTGGAATTTACATTCCAATGCAAAAGATAGATAATAAAATTGAATAGGTAAAATACAGAGTATATTAGTGACAGATGCTAATGAAAAATATTTAACAGGTAGGAAGCCAGAAAGTGTCAGGAGAGGTTACAGTCTTGAGTAGGACAGCCAGTGAGTGTCTCAATGAGAAGGTGAAAGCACTCATAAGAAACTCATCCAGATTCCTCATAGTTTCTGTACTTTTTATTTTGAAAAATTTAGATTTTGGACTCATTTGGAGTTTATGCTGGCTCAAAATATGGTCCAAGTCTACCTTTTATAAATGGTTGTACTATTGTCCTAACATCATTTAGTAAAAAGTCTATCTTCTCTCCATTGATATGAGATGTCACCATCATAATATACTAGACTTCCACATGTGCTTGGGACTGTTTCTAGATTTTTATATTCTATTCCATTGGATTGTGTGACTATTCATGTACCAGGATGACATTGTTTTAATTTTGTATTGTATTTTATGTTGTATTTTATTATCTCCCATCACACTGCTTTTCTTTTTCACCCTATTCCTCATTTTCTTGATTGTTTTTCTTTCCACATGCATTTTGAAATCAATTTGTCTTGTTCTAGGAAAAAATATTATCTTATTGGGATCATTCTATATTGATGGATTAACTGGTGGCAAATTGATTTTTTTTTGAATAGTCATCTTAAACAAAAATAAGGAATGTCTTCTCATTTCTTCAAGTCTCTCTTTGGGTCTTTTAGGCATGTTTTGCAAAATTTCCTCCTACAGCTTTTGCAAATTCCTTTGTTCAGTTTATTCTTAAGAATTTTATTTCTATTTTGTTGCTATTAAAATGATGTTTTCTTTTTCATTACACCTTCTCCTTTGGGTTGGTTATAGATGTATACATGAAAGTCATTGATTTTTTAAAAAATATTTTATTTATTTATTTGAGAGAGAGAGAGTATGATTGGGGTGAGGAGGAAGGAGGGAGGGACAGAGGGAGAAGCACATGCCCTCCTGAGCAGGGAGCCTGACACTGGGTCCCATTCCAAGACCCTGAGTCGATAGCAGACGCTTAACTGACTGAGCCACCCAGGCGCCCTGTCATTGGTTTTTTAATTTTTAGTTTATGTCATGCCACCTTACTGAGTTCTCTTACTGTTCAGACTAGTTTTGTCATTGATTTTCTTGGCTTTCCCCAGTAGACATCAGGTCATCTGCATCTCCTCTTCTCCCTTTCTCTCTCTTTTTTCCCTTTGCTTGTTCATTTTGTTTCTTAAATTCCACATATGACTGAAGTCATATCATATTTGTCTTTATCTGTCTGACTTATTTCACTTAACATAATAGTCTTTAGCTCCATCCATATCTTTACAAATGGCAAGATTTCATTCTTTTACTTAATCCACAGCCCCTTCTTTTAATACTTTTATAGCCCCTTATGGCTATTATATATATATGTATGATAAAGAAGATGGGATTATATATGGGATTATATATAATCATATACAGAATTATATATGTTATATATAATATATGGGATCATATAATATATATCTTATATATGGGATTCCACTTATATATATATGGATATGGGGTATATATGGCTAATATATATATGCAGGCAGGCTAATAATAATATATGGCTAATATTCCTATTCTGTATATATATTATATCTATATATAATGCATAAAGATGAGATCATATACATATGGGATCATATGTGTGATCATATATGTAACATATATAGGAGATCATATGTCATATACAGGAACCCATTTCATATACATATATTTGGACATGCCGTGTATACATATGCCGTCTTCTCCATCCATTATCGATTGATGTACAGTCGGGCTGTTTCCATGTTTTGGCTATTGTTGATGATGCCACTATGAACATCATTGTGCCTACGTCCTTTTGAATGAGTATTTTTGTATCCTTTGGGTAAATACCTAGTAGCACAACTGCTGGATCGTAAGGTAGTCCTATTTTTGACTTTTTTTTTTTTTAAGTAGGCTTTATACCCAGTATGGAGCCCAAATTCAGTCCTGAACTCATGACCCTGAGATCATGACCTGAGCTGGTACCAAGAATCGGATGCTTGACCAACTGAGCTATCCAAGCACATCTATTTTTAACTTCTTGAGGAACTTCCATACTATTTCCCAGAGTGGCTGCACTAGTTTGCATTGCTGCCAATAGTGCAAGAAGGTTCCTTTTTCTTCACATCCACACTGACACCTGATATTTCTTGTGTTTTTGATGTTAGCAGGTCTAACAGGTGCGAGGTTTTATCTATCATTTTAGATGTGTTTTAGGAGGGGGGAATCACAACTGTTAGTTGTCAATCTATCAATTTATGCTAAATGACTTTTTAAAAGATTTTTATTTATTTGAGAGAGTGTGTGAGTGAAAGAGCAGAAGCAGGTAGAGCAGCAGAGGGAGAGGGAGAAGCAGACTTCCCACTGATCAGGGAGCCTCATGTGGGGCTCCATCCCAGGGCTCTGGGATCATGACCTGAGCCAAAGGCAAAACCTCACCGAATAGGACACTCAGGTGCCACCTAAATGTTGTTTAAGCAAGATTTAAAATCTGGGCACCATCCATACACATGTTAGGAAAATTAAGTCCTGGTCCTTTCTTTAGTTACTCTGCGCTAGGAGAGGAGACAGAAATCTGCAATAACCATTAAGTCAAGGGACCCAGTAACTGGATTCTAGTGTTTTATTTCTATTACTAGAACTGCCCCACAGCTCAGTTTTTCTACCTATATATGGTTAGGATGTACCTACAGTGCATACCATTCAACCTTAAAAAGGGATGAAACGTGCTACTGCATAGATGAATCTTGAAGACAGTAAGATAGGCCAGGCTCAAAAAAACAAATACTGTATTTTGCTTTCATGAGGTACCTTAGAGAAACATAAAGCAGAGGGATTGCCCCCTCTGGGATGCTGAAGGGAAGAGGAAATTAGGAATTGCTGTTTAATGGGTATAGATTACCCAGTTTGGGAAGAAGACCATTTTCTGGTGATGGTTGCGCAACAATGTGAATGTTCATAATGCCACCAAACTGTACCCTTAAAAATGGTTAAAATCATAAATTTTATGTATCAAGTATATTTTACCACAATAAAAAATGGGAGATTTTTTTGGGGGGGACATGGTAGGCATTTGAAGAGAATACTAAGTATCACTCTTACTAATCATCATTGAAATTCCTCTCCTATTATGAGACATAGATGAATTGGCATGGTTCAATTACTCCTTTCACACACAATTTTCCTCCTACAGATAAATAGATAGAGAGCTACAAATCCAAGCATCTGGGGCTGGGATGAAACCAGGGCATCTCCTGGTAATGAGGAGGAAATGGAGACAGTGTAGCAAAGGGTGGGAAGAGAAGTCTAGAGCATGGTGTGCTTTTTGTAATCTTCTAGAACATGATGCATGAGTCTGGAGTAAATGTTTAGGGCAAAAAACCCAGGCCAGTGAAAAGGAAGAAGTTGGTAATTCCTTTCAAATTCACCCACCATCAAACCTTCCTTCTTATTCCTAAAATCATAACAATTTCTCTACAAGAATCATAATTGACCCTGTCCCAATGGGTTTCCGTAGTTGGAGAGCTACTGAAAACCAGGTGAGCCATTCATACTGCATGGACTTTTGAACTTGCTTTATGGATGTGTGACACCCCACAAGGTTGACACATAAGGGTTCCCTGTGCAAAATCACTTTTCTTGTGCATTACATAGCACACATTTGTCACAAGACCTTGATGTGAACAACATTCCCTGGAATTTTGCAACATGCAACTTTGACGGGGATATGCCCAAATTGGCAAAAACCCATCCTGACTGCTTGGAGAAGCACAGGCTTCACATTAACACCATCTTTGGGTAGAAGAGACATCATTCTTTTTTTTTTTAAGATTATAATTTATTATTTATTTGTGAGAGAGAGCACGAGAGGGAAGAAGGTCAGAGGGAGAAGCAGACTCCCCGCAGACCTGGGAGCCCCATGCAGGACTCAATCCCAGGATTCTGGGATCATGACCCGAGCCCAAGGCAGTGGCTTAACCAAAGGAGCCATCCAGGTGCCCCAAGAGACACCATTCTGACTTCTGTTCCTCTTGCTCAGTTCTGGAAGTCATCCCCCAACTCAGGGGTCCTTTAGTAAACCTTTACTTCTATGTTCTATTTGCTTAAGAAACTCTTTCAGGAGCAAAGAGAAAGCCGCACTTCCCCTAATTTAGCCGTTCCTGCCTCTGTGCTTCGAAGGATGATATTTTTACATTCACTAAAGTGTCATTTAATGAGAATGGCAAGATGGGACTCTGGAAAATAAATTATTAATGAGAACTTTTTTCTTCTAGAAGGAAATTAAATGAATAGCAAGTAGTCCTGTTATTAGAATTTAAATGACTTTAATTTCTTAACACCAACTGGAAAGAAAATAACCAGTGTTATAACGTATAATTTCTGATAATAGTAATAATAAAGATTTTATTTGCAATCTTATTATGCAGTGAGAAGGTTACTAAGCAATTTACCAGAGTGTGGGCTGAGGATTGTAAAATCCCATTTATGTACAAATGATACGATGCATTGCCATGGTAAAGGACTGGTCAAAACAGGATGTTCTGACTCATTCAAAATTTATGGAAGCAATGATTATCTGATATAAAGGAAGCAGCTTCATTCTCATAGTCCATGAACTTTTGGGAAAAAAATGCAAAGAATATCTGGAAACTAAAAATTCTAACACTTTGTTCCTCGAACTTGGCTCTATGCTGAGATCATCTGGAAAGCTTTAAAATATACTGAAAGCCAAGTCCTATCCCCAGAGATTATGATTTAATGAGTGTGAGGGGCAGGCTGGAACTAAGATTCTTAAAGTTCCCCCAGGTGATTCTAATGTACCAGCCAAGACAATGTCACATCTTTCCATCCAAAGAGTAGAGTGAAAGTGAGCTGTATTTATCACATAGTCACATATTTGTGATTCCACAATAATGAGGGCTTTGTGTTAGAGGTAATTATATCTGTGTGTCTAAAGACAAGTAAAGAAATAAAAATATGCAAGTAGAATATAAATAGAATATTTACAAAAATAATAGACAATATAAAACTATCTTTTTAAAATAATAATTTATTTTTTCAGTGTTCCAAGATTGTTTATCCCCACACCCAGAGCTCCATGCAGTATGTGCCCTCCTTAATGCCCACCACCAGGCTCACTCATCCCCCAACTCCCTTCCCCTCCAAAACCCTCAGTTTGTTTCTCAGAGTCCAAAGTCTCTCATGCTTCATCTCCCTCTCTGATTTACCCCAGCTCACATTTCCTTTCCTTCTCCCACTGTCCTCCATGTTACTCCTTATGCTCCACAAGTAAGTGAAACCATATGATACTTGGCTTTCTCTGCTTGGTTTATTTCACTCAGCATAATCTCTCCAATCCCAGTCCATGTTTCAACAAAAGTTGGGTGACAATGTAACATTGTCTATGATCATAACAGTATTCGATTATATTGTATACATTAGAATTAGGTTACATTTTATATATTGTGTCTACTACTATATTTTCATATAATCATAAAAATGTGGAAGGACATGTAATCCCAGAGTTTATAAAGACTGACATTCAAATAAACTTAATCAGAACTATACCAGTTTTGAAAGGGGTGCAGGGTGAGATGTTCCCAAATGTGCCATTTTGGCATAAAGATTACTTGGAGTTAAAAGTAATCAAAACCCAGCAGATGCAGGAGAAGCTCTCTGCCTCCCCGATAACTGCCTAGATTTACATTGGAAAGGAGAGGCTCAAGAGGAAGAGAAACAGTAACAGAGACTGCATAACAGGGCAACCTGGTTCCCCAAACATTTCTGTTCACTTTCCAGCTAAGGAGCTTTCTCTCCTTTGTGTCTTCAGACCCCTACCCCTCTCCTCAGCTCATGGAAGTTTCTTGTTGCCTCATCGTCTTTGGAAGTCCATGTCTGTGTGGATTTCCTGTCTCAGCCTGTAAAATCTGACTTTCTCCCATTCATCTGTTTCATACTAATTTGATTCTAAATTCAACTCAAATGACCATTGGACAGAAGAAGTTCATCCTCCCTGGCACTACAGTGAAAAATAAATTTTGTTTACACAGACTGTTTGGGACTCACCCATTTTGAAGAAAACCAAGTGCCCTCACTTGTAAAAGCAAGCTCTCTGGCCAGGTAGGGCAGGTAGTTATGATACTGGTGGACGCAACTGATTTGGTTTCCGTTTGAGCCTGAGTTACTTAGCTTCACTGCATTTTATGGAACCAAACTGTGATATAAATGCTAACAGATGATCCCCGAAATGCCTAGATTTGGTCACAGAGGACGTCAAATCTAAATCAATTATCACCAGTGAGAAAACAACTCACCAGCGTCGAGCTCATATACTCATTCATAAAGCATTTCTTGAACACCCACAACTGGCAAAGCAATGAGCTTCTTGAAAATGGAGGAGAACTTTGTATCTGTACTTTTATGACTTCATAATAATCCCAGGCAAATATGGGTAAGTTTTGCTCTGTATGCTTGTTCAGTATGACTGATGAATGCATGTGTGCTTTCTTATTCTTTATACTTTTCGCATACATGTAAACTATCCCACTGAAGAAAGGTCGAGTCAATGTGGACTCTAAGGAAATCTCCAATCAAGGAGATGAAATAAGAGAGCTCTATGAGCAATGATAATATACATTTGAAAATGGGGAGTATGCAATAAGAGTTTAATTCTCAGTTTCTTCACAATCCAAAGTAAGTGTTCAGTAGACAGCTTTCTGGAGAGTGATTTAGGGACTCACGTTCTCTCTTCCCAGGGCTGCATCATGTCCTACAGCCTTCCCGCCCCTCAATGGATCCTCAATATCCAGCCTGCATTCTGGTAGGCAGGTTTCTCCGAGTCAGACTTTGGACAGGCATACATCATTTCGGCTCACATTTTATTCCTTAGAACCCAGTCACATGGCCAGCCCATAGAGAAAACCAGAAATAGAGTTTGTCCTTTTGTCCAGGAAGAACAGGAAAAGAGTTTGGTGAGCATCTGCAGACAAATGCAATAGGGTAGAAAATATGTCCCATGTAGGGACTCGTGAATGAAAATGGAAGGTGGAGCATATATAACCTGGCTAATATCCAGCTGGTCCCGACGGGAAGGATATGCGAGCTGCTGAAACAATGAAATACTTTTTTTTTTTTTAAGATTTTATTATTTATTTGACAGAGAGAGAGAGATCACAAATAGGCAGAGAGGCAGGCAGAGAGAGGAGGTAGCAGGCCCCCTGCCGAGCAGAGAGCCCGATGCGGGCCTTGATCCTGGATCCCAGGACCCTGAGATCATGACCTGAGCTGAAGGCAGAGGCTTTAACCCACTGAGCCACCCAGGCGCCCTGAAATACTTCTGAACTAGGTGAAGAGATCCACGAGTCCCAGCCCCTGAGTGTGCATGGGGCCATCCCAGTGGCCATCTAAGCTTCTGGGACCTCCCTGACCCAGCAAACCTCCTGCAGGACTCTGCTGCCTTTCTGGGGGTTTCATCAAGTCCCGCTGACTGGTGCCCCGATTCCACCAGCTGCTCCACGTCTTGAACTTCATGCCTGGATGTACGATTATGAGAGGGACCAACAGCAGGATTTGGAGAGGTAGCTTATAGCCAGTTCTGGGGTGTCCTCAAATATCATCATGAAGTCAGGATTTTATTCATTAAGAGGGAGGAGAGTGCTCATCACCAATGTTTTGAGTAAGCAAGGAATATGATCAGAGCTCCATTTAGAAAAGAGTGCTCTGACAGCAGCTGATTTTTAGGAGAACATGTAGAGAAAAACTAGAAACAAAGACTCAATGATCTTCGCAAGTGAGTGGCACTGTGTCATTAAAACAGCGGGGAAGCCACACCTAATTAGTTATGACCCTTATTAAGGTAAGGAAAATATTTCCAACAAACTAGATCAGACCTAAGCCTAGTACTTTGTTCTAATTGTCCATGTTTATAACTGGAATTACTCTTGCTGTATGTGGGCGAGTGGCAGCGATACGTTACTCTGATATATTTTTCCGAGGGCTTGTGCACCCCGACTCGCAGAGCATCACTCAATCACCTTCCTGCATCCGCTTCGTCGAGGAGCTTGGGAAGGGCAAGGACCTCGCCGTTCTGCCTATTCTGGGATTGATGTGTCCGAGGTCTCCCCACTCCCATGTGATCCTTACATATGCACACCCACACATGTACACAACCAAAGCAAGGGTGCACACACACACACATGCACACACACACACCAGGACCCTGACACATAAGAGGGAATCCTATACCTACCCTACTGGCTCATCTTTACCGGCCCCACATCCCAGACAGTGGGCGTGATTTCCGCTCTTTCCTTCCTAATCTTCAGACTGCTCTGACTTAAGAATCCAAGCCAGGGGCACCTGGGTGGCTCAATGGGTTAAAGCCTCTGCCTTCAGCTCAGGTCATGATCTCAGCGTCCTGGGATAGAGGCCCACATTGGGTGCTCTGCTCAGCAGGGAGCCTGCTTCCTCCTCTCTCTCTGCCTGCCTCTGCCTACTTGTGA